>JAGDQP010007946.1:0-65091 GCA_022664845.1 Lepisma saccharinum | reverse complement strand
ATAGTGACGATAATGAAGCAGTACTTATGTGTAAATTATGTACATAATAAAAGGGACGTTTTCCAAGGTACTACATTGTACCCCGCCCACACTAAGTAACACATTTTGGACTCTTTCTTATTTTTATTTTTTTATTTTTAAATAAAAGAAAGAACAGTTATTCATTTTAGGGGAAGGTTTTCAGTGTATAATAGTTAGTTAATAAAGGATTTAATATTTAGTTTCAGTTTAAACTTTAATATTGTGATTTGTATAAATATTTTTATTTAAGTACCCCATTCTGCCCCTGGTTCCCCTATTTATCGATCTCCCAGTTCTGGCATCACAAATTCACACGGTATTTCAGATATTGAATACAGTTTTCTTAACTAAAAAAATGTACATTAAAAATATGTATTTATTTTACTATTTGCAACCATATGAATAAAGAACACACTAATATTTAGTGAATTTCACACCCAGTTTAGCTTTCCAAGTCTTGGTTTAACCATTTTTACCCTTAAGTTACAATGTACCTAAAGTTAATGATATGCAAAAAGTGAATGGAAGTATAGTACTCTTAGATGTACAATAGGTGCTTTTTATGTGAAAGAAATAATCATTTTCGTTCGAAGTGCACCCAGCTAAAATTTATCACTCGTAATAAAGGGTTCTCGGATTGAAACCTGCTGGAGACGCACGGAATTTGAAGCCTGCTTTAAGGCCCGTCCTCAGCATATCTTCATAGAATGGAAGGCAATGGCAAACCACAATAAGATTGCCTTTCCCCTGAGCCTTTCGTCTTCTAGTCCGGTCCCCGTGAATATCACCCATCATCGTCAAAAAAACGTTTACTCATAAATAATGTTACTGTACATTAATTTACTCCTGCTTCTGACGCATGGGTAAGCATCTAACCGAAAGGAAAGAGTACTTGCTACTTCTTTAGCTTGTCACAGGAGCAGAAAACTGAATCGGAACTGATGTGTAACGTTCATCAAAAGAGTGCGATTGTTCAAAAAGAAAGGAGCTATGTTAGAGAGTCTTCTTCTGGCTTGGTATCGTGAGCTGAGTCTTAAACTGGATCAAGGCGACTTCCGAACACGGGGTTCGAGAAAGAAAGCGAGTTTGTCCTCCCCTTGACCAAATGGGATTACGGAGAGAAATAAAACAAATAAAAGGGAAGAGAAGGATACGGAAGAATGTCTACAAAAGAATAAGAAAAGACAGTAACGACGAACATAACGCCCAGAAGGTAATTCCTTGAACGACTTGCTCAATTGGACGTACTGGCATTTAATTTGAGTTTTTTTTTTTTTTTTGTTTCGTTAAAAGAAAGTCCGTACTTCCGAAACTGTTTTGTCCTTAGAGGATTTTAAAGTATCCCTTTATTTCTCTCTCTCTTTCAGTCACTCACTCATTCTCTCTCTCTCTCTTACACACACACACGCACAGTCGCATACGCAAAAGAAAAAACATCCATGCACCTCCGCAATAAAACACGTTAAACGTCCAATAACGGAAAAGCTAACCTGCACAACCTTAGCCACGGAAGTAGGGGAAAGTTGGCCAATTACGTTATTGTGATGTCAAATCTATCTCACGTGACTCAGGTGATATACCCAGTGTTGCCAAATGTTCAGATATTTTAGTCAGATTTGATGACAGTGTACGACTTTAAGTTGTAGATTTGTTTGAGTAGATTATTGTTATTTCCTTTGATTACGGAGGGTTTCTTCCCGTCTATTTATTCCCTGGTGGTTAATTTTCAATTCCTGTGTCAGCTATTCCATATTCTCTAGATATTCCCTTACAAATCTGCATGTTACGAAAAATGTATTCTTCTGTATTAGTTAAATTATTCTTGTTTCTAATTTTGGTTTCTTTATGTTTATTTGTGCATAGAACCCGTGTCCAAAGTCGCCTTGTCACCTGTGCCCTTTTTCATTGTTAAGAAACTGTGCTTGACGTTTACATTTCTCTTTACTTTTGTCTATTATTGGTTTCGTCTGTGCATGTTTTTGTCTATGTTTGTTTTATCTATGTTTGTCTGTTTTAGGCTGTGTTTGTTTTGTCTTGTTTGATCTGTTTTTTTTCTGATTTGTCTGTTTTGTCTATGTTGGTTCTAATCTATGTTTTTCCTGTTTTTACTTGTTTTGTCTATGTTTATTTAGGTATTTGTCTGTTTCTGTCTATGTTTTCTCCATGTGGCTCTTTCTAATTTGTGAGTCTTACCATTGTTACATTGTAAGGACTATTTCATTATTTTCTTTGTCAGCAATGGTTGTGATTGTTTTTTCTGTCATTTTATATAGCGCTGTCCCAAAAGAGCATGCACATTTTATTTCATTTTACTACTTTTGAATTTGTAATTCGGTTGGTTTTCTGCCATTTTCCCCCTAATTTTTCTAGCTAGTTATTGGTGTTTTATTCTTGTAGTTGGCCGTACCTTTCCTAACCATTCAACTAATGCTTAATTGTTTATGTGTGGCTCGGTGATCTTCCATGACTGTTTGTTTCTTCGTAGAACGCTATTTAATCTTTTCTACTATTTTCAGTGTATACCAGAGTTCTAGGTCTGCAATATTTGTAGCTTAAATTTAGACTTTTATAGCTGTTATCTGCTGAAATTTATTGCTTTGTGTAACTCTGTCTTCTCAATTTTTCTGGAACTGGAACAGGTCACCGAGCCAATCGGCTTATTAGAGTCAAGTTTTAAAAAGGGTCACCGAGCCTATCCTTTAAACTCGTATTGTTTCGCGGAACCGGAGGGCAAAGCAGGTCATAGAGTACGAAAATTATGATGTCGAAAAGTTCCTAACATGTGGCAATAATCTTATATTTCCGGAAAGAAGAAAAATGCCCCCGGAGGTGTGCAATAACCTTCCCTCGGTGAAAAAAAAAAACTATTATGAAAGATTTTGTGTTTGAAATCAAAACGGGACCATTGAATCAGTCGGGGTTAAGTTTTCGGACCTGCTTCCAGGATCACTTATGTCCGGGTCATCGAATCACCAAAAGTAACCCGTTTTCAGTTCCGGAAATGACAATACTTGCTGAAGACTTCGTAATGTGTGTGTTCTCGTACATCATTACGATTAAGATTATATTAATTCGTTTTATCATGTTAGTAACTGTGTCAATACACAGTATTTTATTTTATTTCATTTTCAACTGAAGCAAACGTTCCTTCATTATCTCAAGCCAAAATTTATAAACAACAGGTATCCCATTCAAGTGCTTTAATCCTCATTGGCTGAATGGCATGTGACATCACTTGGAAGACAGTGTAGATTGTAAGCTGTTTATCATAAGCGCGATGCTCGTTAGAGGAACCGTTCACTGAAGATTTATATGATCTGCATGTTTTTAAACTCTTTAACAAAATTTGTATTACTTCGAATGCTTTCCGGACAAGAAGTACAATCTGAAGTGCTGTGAAAAATTATGTTTTCCTCAGATTAGCTTATTTCGATTTCCCATCACTTTCAAACGTTACGTTCGCTAGTATCAGGCCATCTACAGTTATTTTCTCGAACTTCCTAGTTTTTATACGTAATATTAATTGTTCGATGGCACGATATCCCTGAACTGATGCCATCAGCGCTAACATTTCTGTGAATGGGCTTTCTACCCTGATCGTCAGCTATTGACATTTTTATATTAGTTGCACCGATGAATTCTGATTGAAACTATAGTTAAATAAATTTAGTTTTCATTTTTAAAATTACTTTGGATTATTTTTTAAATTGGCAACACTGACTACTCATTGACTTACAAATATGTAAGGCTTTTTTTCACCATAAAAGTAGTAACATGTTCCACTATAGTAGCACCATCTATGAGTTGAAAAAGGAAAGTAACTTAGTACAGAAAAAAAACCTCTTTTTTTTGCTTAGTCCAGGATCCTTGTTCGCTCATCTAATATACAATTGTGTCTCCTTCAGAGGAACAGAAAAGGTCTTTCTTCAATGTGATTTGTCCCTCTACCTCTCCTTCCGTCCCTCTCTCTTTCTCACTTTGTAAGTATGTTTGCACAAAGCCGAAAGAAGAAAATTCCTTCCACTTCCTTTTTTTTATAATATCCACAGTCAAACATGAAAGATTCTATTACAGTCATACTCTTTTCAGAAGCGAAAAAGAATCATGGAGACTCTTGACAATGTAAGATTATTATTTTTAGAAGACGACTTCTGTTTCGATTTACTGAGAGAGGATGGTGAACATCAAAGCTCCCATAAAGGAAAGGCTGTTCAAAAGAAAACAAGTTGAATTTCGGAATAAACGAAGATGCCGGATATGCTGCCATCTAATAGCAAATGTTGGAAGTTGTTTTATCGGATTGAACTAAACGCTTTACTGTGTCTGCAATATTTATTTAAATTATTTTTTTGAGGAACAAAACCAGTCAGAAGTTATAGGTATGGGATGAGGGTCCTCGGCGATCACAATGCTGATGGAAATATCTGGAAAATGTAGCGACCAGGATATGGGTCCTAGAGATCATTTCTGACTAGGACCGAGAGATAACTCTTGAGAAACCTTAGTCAGAATGACTGATATGAGAAGACCTTGAAGTAATATCGCCTACTCAGTGTAGAAATGAAGTGGGGAACACAGGAGATATAGTAACCACTAAATTAAGGAATTGAAGGAAGGAATTCCCAGAAGCTCGAAAGCATTAAAGAAACCGAGAAAGTGATAGGGAACTTCAATTTCAAAAAGAAAAAGGACATAACCACAATTAACGTACCAAAGGTCAAGCAAGAAAAAGCCGGAAGGTGATCGCAAAGTTAAAACACTCCAAACCGAACGAAAAAAACAAAATGAAAAATAAAATAAATTCTAAGACCAATTTGTGAAACATAAAAGATCTGAAATTAGAGTTTAAAGTGATAAATAAGGAAATGAATAAACTCGTACAGAAATCCATTAAATACAGTCCATAGGAACCAGAGCCATTCTAAAACTGGAGAATCTGTTAGCTAATGTGAATGAAAGGTTCGGGCTCCAAGCCTCCTCAACACTATGAAATATACAAACAATTTTTGAATCAATATATTTTTTTTTAAGTTTCGACCGGAAGTATCTGTGTTGCTCGATTTTCTAGAGGCAAGTTGGGTGTTTCTAAATCCAGGTCGCCATATTACATTTTGGCAGCAATATTGGATTTTCAAAGAAATTTTGATTTGGTAACCATGGTATTTCAAATCAGCATTGTCTTTTATGTAAAACTATCCAGGTTACCTATAATTCCTCAAAAATACCTATGAGACTTAGAATTCCTTAAAAATGGACTAGCCTATTTGACATAATTTGGTTTGAACTTTGGGTTTATGTCTCTGACTCGCTCACTAATAAATAATATATAATCAACGTAGGTGTTATGGTGCAATGCAGAACAACCAAATGTTTGGTTTTCAACATTTCCATGGCAAATCCTTATTAAAATTTATGGGCTGAAATTAATTTTAGGACATTCCTTTAGAGTTTCAAACATTAAAATACTTGAATTTTAAATTCCAACTTGAACTTTAATTGGCAGATAAATTTTTGCCTACAATTTCTGTTATTTAAATGGTCAGATGAAATCCTCGCATCCTCTCAAAAGCATTGAAGTTGGGGGGTGAAGCCCCCTACATGGGTCTGGGGGCAGCGCTCCCAGCGAAACAAAGCGAGTATATACCTAGTCAGGTCATAAGTTCTGTCCCAAACTTGTACGGAAAATTCCAGTAGTTAGGAATGATGTATGAAAATAACCTAGCATTGATGTAAAACGGTAATGTTGGTTGAACTTACAACACCATTGTTTTCCTTTGTTTCTTGCAGAGTGCAGATGGAATGGGAAAAGAAAGAGGATCGTATCGCAGTTCTGGCCTTACACAAGAGCGGACACCCTCCGACGACTATCTTTAAGTTACTGAGGAAACTGAACATTACACAAAAATTTGTTTATCGCACCATACAGCGATGTAATGAAACATCGTCTATCGAGGATAAGCCTCGCACTGGTGGACCTCGCTCGGTTAGGACACCAGCCGTCGTTAAGGCATTGAAGGCACGAATCGCCCGAAATCCGATCCGTAAGCAGAAACTCATGGCCCTGCAAATGAACATATCGCTATCATCAATGAAATGGGTGATCAATGAAGACCTAGGACTGCATGCCTATCGCAGAAGGACAGGCCATCGGTTAAATCAGCGCTTGATGAGAATGAGACGTGACAGATCAAAGTTGCTCCTGCAGCAGTAGCGGATAACAAGCATCGACAAATCTTGTTTACAGATGAGAAAATTTTCCCTGTTGAAGAACACCTCAACCACCAGAATGATATGCTATAACCAGTGCTGCAGCATGTGAACAAGTTCCCCGAGTCCAGCGAGGTCATCACCCCGCATCAGTGATGGTTTGGCTGGGTGTGTCGTACTGGGGCCCCACTGAAGTCCATTTTTGCCAAAAAGGTGTCAAAACAGGTGCCCAAGTGTACCAGGAGGACATTCTCGACAAAGTGGTGAAACCTCTTGGCAACACTCTGTTCAAAAATAAGCCTTGGGTGTTCCAACAGGACTCAGCACCAGCTCACAAGGCGAAATCGACTCAGGAGTGGTTTCGTCGCAACAGCATTGCGTTCATCACCAGATTACAAGATCTGGTCCTATTTGGAGGAGAAGGTGTGTTCTCAACCTCACATAATTTTGTACCGCTTGAAAACTGCTATAGTGAAAGCAGTGGCTAACATAGACATGAATGTGGTGCGTGCTGCCATTGATAATTGGCCGCGTCGTTTACGAGCCTGTGTCCAGGCAAGAGGAAGCCATTTTGAATAAATGTTATTCCCAATTGATTGTCACTTATCGTTGTTTTATTTCTCAAAATATTTTCATTTTCCTCCGCGTATTTTACTTGTTATAGTCTTTTGCAATTGGAACAGAACTTATGATCCGACTAGGTTTTTATATATATACACGTTTTGTGGGGTATCGTTGAACAGCTCTTGAATAATCTATAAATTAATAAATAGTTTTTCGATAGCTCTCATATAAGGCGAGATTTGAATTTTTGAAAATAGAAAAAACTTTGAGATCTGCCTCAGCCTGTAGGCCTGCCGAAGGTTTTTTTATTGAAGTCTGCCAGAAAACTAAAGCCATAACATAAAGTCATTTTTATTTTCGTGTTAACTAAAACTAAACTATACTTTAATGTTTATGTTCCAGAAACTGCAATATTTAATCCTAATAAACTTGATAAACGTATGAAGTACTTAGTCTACAATTTGCAATTTCAGTGTTTCAAATTCATGAGGTCATCACTGCCATCTGTTGAGCTCAATTTGGTACTAGGTTCAGAGCTATTATACAAGAAATTTCTTAATACAAATTACAAAATCCGTTGTTAACCTCTTCTATCCTGCTACTCCCCTCAGTTTACCATAACTTTCGTTCCAGTGACACAAAATTATGTGTTATTATATTCTTAATAATAATTGTTTTCCGGGTATGGGCGTAGAATTTGAATTTTATTTATGGCTTTTAGGCAGTGATTCCGCCAGACTCCCCTTTGTGCGGGGGTGTTTACCCCCCAAAGTCTCGACAACAACCTTCCCCCAACTTTAAAATTTTTGTTGTGAAAAATCGATAGAAACCGTACAAAACTTCACTTACACCCTCCCACTTTTGACTTTACACCCCTCAAACTGAAAATCCTGGCGGAAACCCTGCCTTTAAGCATCTAAGGCTCAGTCCGGGATAGGGGAGGGGAAACGAGTCGAGAAGGTATCGGCCAGGGCCTATGTTGAAGGTGCCATCCCGGCATTTGCCTGGTGTGACTGAGGAAAAACCCTGGAGAAACCTCAATCGGTCGCTGGGATCGAACCTACACCAACGCTCTACCACTGAGCTACAGCGGCTCGGTGTAGACGTCAGATAATAGAAAAAAATATAATTAGAATGGAGAATAATTTTATCTTTAGCAAATGGGTAATTAAGTAAAGTTACGTAAGTGCAGTCGAATTGGGTGAACTGGTTGTGAAGAAACAAGGACATAAAAAAGTAGCGTAACATCTAATATACCAACACTATGAAACATATGTTTGATATAGTTTTTAGTTCAGAACTGCCACTTTTCTGTTATTGTGTTCAAACAGTCTTGACTTCGATATGGCAAATTGTTCATATTCCATATATCGATACTTCAATATTTGGTTCCATAGTTTAGTTCAATATTTTCAATCGATATTTGATATATGAATTCAAAATTTCAATATTTTGTTTCGATATTAGTTTGATATCTCGATATCTTGTAGAAAATAGGCTATGAAAACAAACAAAGCTGACGACCACTAGCCCGCCGACGCTCGTTTGGCATTACTGTGTGTTTTTCGTTAACAGTACCTGTTGGACCGCCTTTGTGACATGATAGAAACCGTTGGCGTTAGCTAGAATTCCAAAGTAAAAAAAATAAAAATAAAAATAAAAATAAAAATAAAAATAAAAATAAAAATAAAAAGAATAAAAATAAAAATAGAAATAGAAATAAAAAAAGAAAAAAATGAAAAATGAAATGTTGAACGATTTTCACGGTATTGGTACATATAGACGCGGTCGAGCGCAGATAGTAAAGAAAAGCCTGTAAAATGCAGTTCTGATTCTAGCACCTTGTGAGATACTTCTAACATCGCGATTAAAATCAAGGAAATTGAAATTAAAAATATACAGAACGGTTATTCTGCCGGTAATACTTTACGGTTGCGACAGTTGGAGTACGACCCTAGCAGATGAACATAAATTACAAGTGTTTGAAAACAAGGTCTTGAGAAGGATATATGGGCCGAAACGGAACGAGATGACTGGAGAATGGAGGAGAGTGCATAATGAAGAACTCCACGGACTGTATGATTCACCAGATGTTGTAAAAATAATGAAATCGCAACGACTAAGTTGGGCAGGCCATGGAGCTTGGATGGGGAAAGAGCGAAGATTATATTCTATCCTGGTTGGAAAACCGGATGGAAGGAGGCCATTGGGAAGACCGAGACAACGTGGGGGAGGACAATATTAGAAGATATCTTCGAGAAGTAGGTGTTCGTGATGAAAACTGGCTTGATCTTGCCCAGGATAGAATCCAATAGCGAACGTTTGTTACTGCGGCGATGAACTTTGGAGTTTTATAAGCCATAGAGTTAGTTAGTTAGTAGAGCAAATTAAGCTCGATCGGAGTGGCCTATAATCGTTTCCGGAAAACATCGGGAACTTAGTGTTTTCGGTACTAATGTACTAAATACAACTTGAAATATATGTGGGACAAAACTGTCATACTTTGTACGAAGAAACTTTGGACTTTAAAGCGTTCGTGTACAAAATATGACCAGGGTTTCCGCCAGGATTTTCAGTTCGGGGGTGAAGGGTGTAAAGTAAAAATTGGGAGAGTGTAAGTGAAATTTTGTACGGTTCCTATCGAATGTTCACAGCATAAATTTTAAAGTTTGGGAGGTGTTGTCGAGTCTTTGGAGGATAAACACCCCCTACAGGCGGGGGGGAGGGGGGTCTGGCGGATTCACTGAATATAACAATGTTGTATCACATTCCAATGTCACTTCTATGCCTTGGTTTCTGTAGTTGATAAATTAGCAATCTTCAACTCCAACAATGAACAAGAATACTGTAGACAGCGATGGAAGAGGATAATAAACACGTCACTATCTAGAAACATCTAGATGAAAAGGTTCCTTCAGACTTTTTATTCTTATAACGTGTTTATCTAAGGAAGTCTTCCCAATTGCCTCTACCCTTGCTAATCAACTAACGATTCACTTTCTCTTCTGCCCCACTACTTCAATAGCTTCTCTCATTAACGTGACAATATGGCGTCGCGAGAGGGGGTGCACAAAAGGGGTGAGTGGGTGGCTAATGTGCTTTTCTTCTTCCGGAAAATTTTCAACTCACGAAAATATTTCCTCTTTTTTTCCGTTTCTCAGCACCTCTCTTGCCCTTATGGGCAAGGAGGGAGGGGGGCGGCGGCCCCTATTTTAACAAATACTGCAATGACAAGACGACGCCAAAGCACTCCATCTAGCGATGAAAAATCTTACGTCACTTCTGATAGATTCAACATTAACCATCGAGCCGTAAGCAAGAAGGGACCTCGATATTGGGATTGGACTTGATCCAGATTTCCAGATATGATGACGTGAGATAGAGGCGGCGGCAGAAAAGAGGGAAGGGGGTGCGGAAATTTTGGAGGAGGGAACACACGAAAGATTCACTTCCGTTCTCCCCTTGCGCGCAAACTGTATACTCTTTCCATTTCTACAGAGAAGGAAAAAAAATCAGGTCTGGCAGTTCTCTCCCGGAAATTCCTGTTCCCCCCACATCCCCTCCGTGAGACTACACAAGAATGAACACGAGCAGTCCCCCTTTCTATTCTTCTCCAACCCATTGGGGGTTTCATTTCTGTACCTGCTTCTACGATTTATATCGAGCAAGACCTAATAGTACCCCATTTATAACCTAGGACGCATATTTTAAATGTATGTGATCTGCAATTAATTTTCCAGCAATTCAGTAGCCGACAAATTCTCTCCTTCGCCAATACACGTATAATTTCTCACAAAACACACACACACACAAAGAAGCACTCAAAAGCAACACTCGTGGCCATTCGATGAAAGAGTCTGGAGACTGCCTGCCGTGATCGCGGAAACCCTTTAAAAGATTCCCACCGCGGACCAGAGGTGATTGATTATTTAACGTTACGTAATTCACACTGGTTGTATAGAGTTGCAAAACCGATTTTGGTTGGGATATGCGCCCAACATAACAAACTCACACACATTCATATGTTGTACAGGTATAGGGTGCATATAAACTTGTAGTTGAAAATGCAATCATACTGAATATACTGGAAAAACAAAAACAAAAATATTTATTGAGTTGAGCGTGCAAATTTCGCTCATTAAGGTGAGCGAGCGCAGTTCCCAGTATGACCCGGTTCGAAACCTAACCCGATTAATCCTGTCCTAACCAGAGTACCCTGACTGACCCGATCAGAGACCTGACCCTTTGACCCGATTAACCCGGTCTTAACCAGAGTACCCTGACTGACCCGGTTAACCCTGTCTTAACCAGTGTGCCCTGACTCACCCGGTCCGAAACCTGACCCATTAACCCGATTAACCCGGTCTTAACCAGAGTGTCCTGACTGACCCAGTGACCCGGTTAGCCCTGTGTTAACCAGTGTGCCCTGACTAACCCGGTCCGAAACCTGACCCGTTAACCCGATTAACCCGGACTTAACCAGAATGCCCTGACGGACTCGCTGACGCTGTGTTGACCTTCCAGACTTTGTGATCTAGCAACTCGATGATCAAATTTTCGTTCCTCAGACGCCACAACTGCCTCAGTCGGCGGTTGTTTACACACTCCAGGCGGGATTTTTGTTCTCTCCGGGGATATGAGACTATTTCTATGTTATTACTATTTGTTATGTGATACTTATAATAATAGAAAAACAGTGTTTATAACGACACCTAATTGCTTAATGCGTGTTAGGTTAGATTCTGTTTTCATAGATTCAGTTGATTACCAAATCACTAATAGGAGCTTCTCCATAACATTTATAAATAAATATCTTCCTGTCAGATACTTGATAACACAAACCATTTATTCAATTCAACTTATGCTAATAGGTTCCGAAAATGCTTCTCACGAGCAACCATCTACAACACATATTTCTGCTTATACCAAACGTTAGAATAGACGTGACTCATCCATTAATGAATTGTTTACAAATCGACTTTAGGATTATAACGAAAACTTTTCCCAGAAGGGACGTAAAACACAAAACTACCCGACGTAAAACTGTTTCCTCTGAAATCATGACGATAAAGAAGCAAAACTTATAGACTAAACACTTATTCAACTGTTTATATAGAATGAGATGACGTCACAAAGGTGGGTCATAACATAACCGACTAAAACAACGTGACGTCACATAACACTATTGTTATGAATTTCTCGTGTTCTTCGGGTAGAAGAAACCCTGTCTCGGTTACACCCTGTTCGGTAAACACTGTTCAAACACTGTAATAGTAAGGAAAAAATTCTGCTCTGTCTTCTGGGTCACTGGGTTGAAATCGTGTCACCGAGACAGGCTGTATCCCAAACATTGAGTCGGTGACCCATTTCAGCTCTATGGTTCCCATGGTGATGATACTCTAAGAAAAACACATTTTCATGTATTACGTAAGAACGACGGGACCTATTCCTCTTCAAAATTTGTATGGCAATAGAATGAACAGTCCTCCATGTTTGTGAACTTCGCAGTGTCATTTCCATGGCAACAAGACTCAATTATTAAAATTTACATTGACGCCCTCCTGTGACAACGGTTAGACCAATTTGATTTAAATATGATATCATTATTAGACTTAACACATTAAGCATTGCGTCGGCACCATGGTACTTGCAGTGAACTTACCGCTTGGGCTGCGTTGGCACCATGAAACCTATCTGTCAATGCTCTTTTATAACTGCCTTGGCAGGCCGTCGGTCCTCATCTGTCGGTTGTTCCCTACTTGTGTTGACCGACGTGGCTATGGCGATGTAATTGGTTCAGATGGTTTGGTTACTTTGACAATTATTTTTTAAAATATTGTTTTTAAAATCATTTTTCCTAAATGCTCTATAATTTTTCTGGTATTGATATGTTTTATTTATTTCTTTACAGATTCAGCGTCCTTACTTTTATGGTTTGGTATACGTTTCGCTCATTTATTGACTGAAATTGGCATGCTTTATTGGTGTTAACAATTCAGTACTTGTCCATAAATCAGGGACATATTTAGAGGGCTCCAGATGCCCCGAAATTCAGACCTTTTTTTTGTTGTTGTAAATTTTAGTATTTTAAGCAAAATTATATGCATTTTACGTAAATTTTGCACCATACATACCTCGAATCCCCCGAAGGCGCTAGAACTACCTAAACCAACTTTTAGATACGTTACTATTGCCCAAGTAACATGCTTCGTTGGGCCTATTCGGTATTATGTCGGCAACGTTGGTTTATGGTGAGTTGGATTTCCAACGAATGTCGAACCACAAAAGCATCAAATTAGTCAATAGTTGGCCCAATGTCAAGAAATCTAATAAAAGGCCAACGTAGGAAATAAGGAATCCCTGTTGGTAACATTTTAGGGGTTGAGACAACGTAAAGCCAACCATAAAATCCAATAGGTGGGCCTAATGTCAAGAAAACTAACAAAAGACCAACGTGAGACGCAATGAAAACCATAAACAATGCGTTAAAATATACATTGGTCCAATGCTTGTTTCTATAACAAAAAAGCAACACATACGCGTGGTTTTTTTTTTCTTCCTGAAGTTGAGGAGGAAAATGGAGGAGAAATAGATCGTTGGTTTATCGACCTGATTCCGCACTTGGACCAACCAGTTTTATTATTTTTTTTAACCATACGCGAGAGAGAGAGAGAGAGAGAGAGAGAGAGAGAGAGTTGGCTAGATGATTTTTGATGCTTTAATTCACATAATATACAAGTTCCTGAATCGATTTTGTTGTCGGTTTGAACGAGAAAGTATCTTATCCAATGACCATCAATGCTTTAATATAACATTTGCTTCAAAATCAAATCAGGAATTTCTATATTATATGAGAAACAGAGAAAACATTTTAACAAAGGTAACATGGATATAGTAGCTTTTGCAAACGATCTTCTCAACTGTCTTCGTACCACAATACGAATGAAAAACATCTCCCAATTGGAAGACCAGCATAGCCGAGTGCCTCAGTTCTAATAGGTGGTCATCAGAGCAGCAGTGCCGTGACGAGTTCCGTGTTACATTCTTCTTTAAAAGTGTAAAGAAATCCCTTTATTTGTGAAATTGGCTTCTTATAATATTCAATTGATGTCAAACGGTGGCAATATTGAAAACATAGTCTGAAAATATTAACTCTGGTAAATCTACGGATAAGTCTTTTGTTGTTAATCCTACTACTTTTCCCACAATAAGTGAAACACGTCGTATGTTGGAAAAAAAAAGAATTAAACAGTGCAAAAAGTGGAAAGTAAAGAAGTTTCTGTCCCCCCGCCTCTCAAAATAAAGAAGTGGTTAACTCTTTAAATGGTGAAAACATTGAACGTGGGTTTGAAGGTGGGAAACAAAGGCGTATCATAGATGATACCGATAGTGAAACAATAGAAAATATAAAGTGTGTTCATGATTCAGTGTTGAGCGATGTTGATCGTGCGATCGTAGGGGAAGGTAATCAAATCGGCTCTCCTGAAGAAGAAGTGGAAGTAATAATAGATCCCGATGATTTTGTGCAATCAGAGGAAGAAGAAAGCTTGGTAAAGTTAATTGAGGAGGAAAAGAGGGACTCCCTCTTTATCTTCAGAGGAAGAGGGACTGGAAAGCGTTGAAGGTACAGCCTTGACAACTCGTAAACGACAAACGGAGGTGAGTACTCTTTCCCAATCAAAACTATCACAACAAAAACGTTCGGAAACAACAACAAAAAAGGGAAAGGAAAGCTAACAAACGACTAATGACTTCTGATAATAGCGAGTAACCTTTCTTGTGAAGTGACTTTAAAGAATCATCGTGTTTTGATGGCACTTTGAGAATAAATACTGTTCAAATATTTAAAACTTTATTGTGCATAACAAGACAAAAGAATGATGGAAGTGATGTACCTATTGTTTATAGTTGTAACTGGGTTTTTAACCTGTATCGCAACAAATAATAATGTATCATCGGTGCTATCTTATAACATAAAGAGTATGTTCGATATTAATATCGCTACGTTTAATGTGTGTCATAGTTTCAGTGCCAGTAAATCCAACATATTAGAAAAAAGGCCTAAAAGAATAAAATATTCATATCATGGCTTGTCAGGAAATAGCTTTTCATAATATTAATGGTCGCAATTATAATTATCTAAAAAAAACTACGACGTTGAAAGTCATGCAGGATGTTCATTCCTTATTCGACAAGACATAAAAGTTAGGGATTATTATAAATCAACTTCAGAGAGAATAAATATATGCTGTAAAAATAGAAGGCTTCATTTTGATAAATGTATATTTTTTGAGGTTCAGAAATGACAAAAAAGAGGGAGGGTATGTTTAACAATGAATTAGTAGGTGTCATGCAAGGAATTGGTAAACAAATTTTTATTTTATTGGGTGATTTTAATTCGATTTATGAGGTTAACGAACAATCATCAAATCATAACTACAGCGAATCTTTTAAAGGAATAAATTTAAATTATCAGAAGTATGGAAAATTCTGAACCCCCATACCCCCGTAATAACTTTCATGACACGTTCCTGTCAAAGTAAAATCGATTATATACTTTGTACTCATGAATTGAGAAGTCTTTTCAAAAAAATACAAGTAAAACATATGGCTTTTTCAGATCAGTTAAATATTATTATTATTTATTGTTTTGTGTAGGGTTGCATTAAGCTATATAGTTCTTTTATATAGGTAATAGTTACGTAGAGAAAGAGCTTGTTGCCCTACATTAACAAATAACAAAAGCATAATAAAGATACTGCCCGCCTACGTTGTTCCCACCTTCGCCGACGAAATACTACCGTTGGGCCAACGTCGCCTGGCTTGCTGGGTCAGCTCGCCTCTCAAGGAATTTCACAAATTACAGTGTTGATTGATTCATAACAGAGGAGCAACACCGTCACCGAGTTAATTGGGTGAAGATTCGATCATCGGGTCGCCGAGCTATCAGTTTGGTGATTTTAGATCGAGACCGGGTCAAAACCGAGTCAAATTTGGGACAAAGTCATACGGATTAAGCTTGAGACCAGGTCATTGGGGTCAAGTTTCGTACTCGCTTATCGAGTCACCAGAAGTGACCCAGTCTCAGCTTTGTTTCTAAATATACTAATCAATATGTTGGATAATATTTGAAAAGACGTTAAATATGTGAAAAATTAATGTTGTCGCTTTGAAGCCCTAATTAAACCAATCCCCCTAACTCTATTTTATAAGTTAATGATATCTTTTATACAAGATAATTTTTTTAATATAACTGTTCAGGGGCTATGAATAAAAACTATCATTATTCGATGTTCGTGGTGGCTATTTTTCCAATATGGTTGTCGAAACTCTACAGAGAATTTTCGGATACTTTTGGTGTACTGGGTAGACCAATTTCCTGCTTTCTCCCGCAATTGTTTATCTCTTTAGAAACTTTTTTCCTATAACTTTTCCCAATTTGCCTACAAGATTTCAGAATAACAATTTTTCAAAATTGAAACACTGAAAAAGTAAGTAATTTATAATTAACAAAATGGCTTTAGTGCAACACGAAGGGCGTTGGTCGTTGGCGTAGCATTAGGAAGATTCTGAGAACGATCCGAGCGGCTGCCCATCCAGTTTTTCTAGGGTTTCTCCTTGACAAATACCGAGATGGTGCCAACAAACTAGTCCTTGGCACACTTTATCCCGACCTAAGCCTGAGAAGCATAAAGGCCACAAATAAAATGCAAATTCAAAAGGAATTTATAACTATTCTCCTGTTAAGAGAGCTTTAAACTAGGCGAACAATCTTCCACAAACCTGACCTTTCTTTCAGAGGCCATTCCTGGTAAAATTCTGTCATCTCCCATCAGTTGAACGCAATATATTCCTAAGGAGACAGGGGTAAGGGAGGGAAGGGGAACAATTCCCTTTTGATTAACAACACAAGCATTATTATTTTATAAATAATATCCATAGAAATGTTAAAAACAAATGAAATACAACGAAAACTATGCTTTTCTAATCATGTGCTGACCTAAATGCAACCTAAAGCTACTAGACAGTAACAACAGACGGTTTCTTAAAACTGAGAAAATGGTTCTCATCTGTGAACTGAGAAACAATTTTATTACAATCAGATATCAGCACTCTCATTTAGGAAAAAATGAGAGCATACCGGTTTGGAAATGAGATCAGTGTTCTTATTTGCAAACCGGAATGTTCTCATTTCCCATTGTAAATGAGAGTGCTGACTATCTCATTTCTAAGAGAATTATTTCTCAGTTCACAGATGAGAACCATTTTCTCAGTTTTAAGAAACAGTCTGTTGTTACTGAATATTGCGGCGAGTTTTGCGAAATAAAGCAGGTGGAAATTGGTCTAGTTAATCTGTTGCTAACTTACCGACTATAATTTGTGTATAGATAGTCGCCCTGAGTGTCTACTAAAACTTTTAATAGTGGTATGTCATAACGTTTCATTACAATAAGATTATTTTATTTTAATAATTTAGAGATGTGAGAAACGAACTGTGAACACCACTTCTCAACACCCTGCAAAATTTATAAATTTATTTTCACTTCTCATCTGATTTTCTTGTAACTATTTTCAGTCACCAAGGGAATATAAGTTGATCCATTTAGAACAAAAATACGCAAATCTTATGTTAGGACTAGCTTTGCTTATAGTAGAAACCACAAAGATAACTGTATATTTTAATTTGGTGTTGCATTTATATTTGTCAATTGCTCAGCTTAGAATTTTACAATTAGTTGAAATATTTAGTGTAAATATTACAGCTTTATTTTTTTTCCTAATAAGTTTCCCTCTCTCGGGAAATTCTTGAATTAAATACTTCGTTTTCAATAGTATCAGTCGGGAGAAATGTACTGCTCTGGTCAGAGTTCATAACTCGTTGTGGACCACAACAAGACCACTTTTATGCCAAATATATCAGAACAACCAAAAGCTAGTGAATTGTTAATGGCAATCTAAGGCTTCAATCCAATTTGTGGGTCACCGCTACATTAGCGAAGCTACAAACAGATAGGAAAATGTTTCACCACTTCCTGCTTTGGATCTGTTTTCGTCTTCACTCAGGCTTTATCATCATTCCTCTTTAGCCTCTATTCTACGGCTCGCAGCTGTGTTGTGCGGTGCAACGCGGGCTCTTGAGGAACTATTTACGTAGATAGAAATGGACACGACCATTTTAACAATGGTTTTCTGTTCAGATAATCTAATTGGTTCTACTAAAACGACAGTGAACATCGCAGAAGCTACAGTAAACGACAAGACCATCTCCAATCTCCCGTGGCCTAGTAGTGAAGGTCGTGAACCGTGCAAGGCAGGAGGGTTTAACTTTTGGTACACATTAAAAAAATAGCTGTATTAATTCAACACAATTCGTTGTTCCAGTGTGACTACACTTTTTGTGTTAAATCAACACAACACACGGTGTTGATTTCGGTACTGGGAGTGAAAAAAAGTTATAGGTGCAGCGAGATTTGAATATGAGTTGCTCAGTTAGAAGTCAAGCGTCTTACCGCCTTGGCTAAATCGTCAGACAGAAAGAGCACTAGATTGAAACAGTATAGAACTTTTAAAAAAGTCATGCTAAACCCCAAATACAAACAAAGTTACTCTCACGACTTATGCCATGGTTTAACCGCTTTTCCATTGGTCAATTAGGGATCTGACTTTCTATTCGTCGAGAATATGTTCCATTTCTATGTAATCAAGCGCAACATTTAACATGTTGTTACGATAAGAAAGCCGTAATGCTGGCCTAAGTGTTTGTCTGTCGCCATCTTGGCTTTCATAGAAATGGAATAATCTTAATGAAGGGAATTCTGGTTCCCAATTGGCAAATAGGAAGTGATTAAACCATGGGATAAGTCGTGCAAGTAACTTAGTTTGTTTTCAGGGTTCAGCAATATATTTTTTTCATCCCCTACACTGTTTAAATCTATAGTGTAGTCGTTTAGTTCAAATGTTGTTCACTAAATATCGTTTGCATCTAGTTTTTATTTTCTGTCTGACGATTTAGCCAAGTCGGTAAGACTATTTATTCGGATTTCGTCCTCCGCGTCACCGGGTAAAAATCGGGTCACGGGGTCAGATCGGGTCTCAAACATAGATCCGATTACTATAGTTTCAGCTCTGGTTCGAACCGTTACTGATCCTAGAAAGTTTCAAATAACACATCTGAATATTTTGTAAACCTTTTCTTCAGATGTATTGGGAGACTTTATTGTTGGATATTGAAGATGTCTTACTGGCGTTGCTACTGTTGAGACTACAATAAATGTTCCTATATGATCAAACTACAACTACTGATATAACATAAAGTCTCTCCTTCCGAGTATCCTATCACTTAAATGTGAAGAATGACAAAGAGGAATGAATACATCGGAAGAAGTTTGACTGACATTACAAAGCATTGTCATTTTGATACACAATGTATAAGAACCAAGTCAGGCATGTAGCGTCTCCTGAGAAATATAACATTAACTGAATGGAAATACAAAATATCTTGTACACTTCACCACCTAACTGTCTAGCGAACTCCACAGCTGAGCACGAGAAAAATACAATTACATAATAGTATAGTGGAATTAGTACTTCTGTTGTACAGTCAGAGTATAAAGTATGTACCTATTCCTAAAAATTTCTTTTCCAAATAACTTCGAAATGGATACACCAATACGAATTCAGTTTTTTTTGGTAACATTACACAAAATCACAACGTTACAAAACCAAAATCCGTACCCAAATAGGTTCATCCATTCTTAAGTTGTACTGAGAAGAAATTTTACGGCTGGATACAAACTTTTGCCCCTGACTGTACAATAACTTTGTAATATTATAAAAGAAGAAAGAGCACATGAAAACTTTTAGCTATCGAGGGGAAATGAGTAACGGATATGGTTTTCTCTGTACATGAAGGTACAAAATATAGCGGCGTTGATTCAGATGTTTTCCGTGTCCCAGGGCGACCACCACTTTCTTGTGTTAAATCAAGAAAATACACGGTATTTATTTTGGTGATTCAATGCAATGGATGTGTTGTCAATGTTTTCAACATTGGAGGGTATTATATTAACACTATCACAACACTATGGAGAATTTTCCGAAACATTTATGGAGGAAGCTAGGCAACCTTAGCTGCATGAAAATTTTCACTAACTTGGTTAATAAAATCTAGGCATCACTCAGTTTTCAGGGACCCAAAGAAATATTTGAAGCCTGATTTGAACACTGGTTGCTTAGTTAGAATAATGTATTACCGATTGAACTAAACTACCATGCAGTAAAAACACTAGATACAAAGAGTATAAAGGATCAGAAATAGATTGGCCGAACTTCTAAAACAAAAACTAAGCTACTCCCACGACTTACGTCATGTTTTAATCACTGTTCTATTTGTCAATTAGAGATTGGAATCCCCATTCATTCAGAATAAACTTAATATCTATGAAAGCAATCGATCAAGATTGTGGTAGCAAACACTCGACCTATATTAGATGTGTTGTTACGATAAGAAAGACTTTTACCTTTCTGCGCATGCGCGTATAAATCACACTGGAACTGAATACTGAGGCCTTCCAATAAAGTAAAAGAAATTACTCAATGCTTTTCGAGGATTACTGTTCATAATTGTAATACTGACATGTTAATTAAACATAACGGGATAAATCAAATAACTTTCTTTTTTTCTTTTAACACTGGAGTGTTAAAGGAACATGAGCCATCGAAAACAGCACCGTTTGGTGTGTTGTAACACCAAAAAATTAATGCTCACCCTGAAACACGTAAAGGTGCTGAACAAACATCATGTTTTGCTGTGTAAAAACGTATTAGAAAAAAGGGTATTTTCGCTTCTATAAGCCTTTACTTTTGATTACACTGCAAAAAATAGTTGTGTTAATTCAACACAATGCGGTGTCCCAGCGTGACTACCACTTTTGTGTGTTAAATCAACACAACACACGGTGTTGATTTCGGTACTGTAAAAAAAATAAGTTACGGCGACAGTGAGATTTGAACATGGGTTCCTCAGTTAGAAGTCGAGCGTCTTACTGACTTAGCTAAATCGTCAAACAGTAAAAGGTGCTAGATGCAAACGATATTTAGTGAACAACATTTGAATTAAACGGCTACACTATAGATTTAAACAGTGTAGGGGATCAAACATACATTGCTGAATCCCCAAAAGAAACTAAGATACTTGCACGACTTATCCCATGGTTTAATCACTTCCTATTTGTCAATTGAGAACCAGAATTCCCATTCATTGAGAATATTCTGTTTCTATAAAAACAAGCAAGATGGCGACAGCCAAACACTTGAGCGGCATTACTGCTTATCGTAACAACATGTCATATGCTGCGCTTGCTTTCATAGAAATGGAACATATTCTCAATAACTGGGGATTGTGATCCCTAATTGTCCAATGGACAAGTGATTAACTCATGGCATAAGTCATTAGAGTAATTTTGTGTGTGTTTGGGGTTCAGCAAAATATTTTTTATCCTCTACATTGTTTCAATCTAGTGCTTTTTCCACCTGATGATTTAGCGAAGTCGGTAAGACGCTCGACTTCTAATTGAGCAACCCATATTCAAATCTAGCTGCGGCCGTAACTTTTTTTTTCTCACAGTACCGAAATCAACACCGTGTGTTGTGTTGATTTAACACACAAAAGTGGTAGTCACGCTGGGACACCGCATTGTGTTGAATTATCACAACTATTTTTTACTGTGTAGGATCTTAGAAAAAATGTCCTCGAATATATGTTGCATAATTTTGATCTCTTTCTCATATAAGATAAGATGACATAAATGCAAATCAACTCAGCTTCCCTTCCGGATTAATTAAAAATATTACTCTTTCACTAATGTTTCCTTAACGGTATGTAGGTACTCAGTTTTATTTAGTACAGAAAAACGGTGCATTTTGTTTTTAAGTTTATAACTTTCTATATCACTTAAGAATTCAGTTTTTTGTCTTTAGATTTGTCATTTGTAAGAAAGCTTTAGGTGATTAGAAAGCTTTAGTTAGAGGAAAATGGATTTCGTCATGCAGTTGAGCATGACGAAATCGATCGATCGATAGTACTTTCAGATTTCAGACATCATAACAAAAGTATAACTGACACAAGTATACCACGTTATAATTACATTTTGATTTTGTATTTATTATATATGTCTCGGGTGCTTGTGCAGAAAATGTTAAGTCACAAAACCTTAGTTCTGAGAAAACTTGGTTTCAAAGTTGGAAATACCCAGCACTTCTCTACTATGTTTGGTTATAGACGTGCTATAACATGTTTGAAACATGGGATAGGACTTAGCCGATTAAATACAATTGTAGAGAGTTTCGTTCTTATTTAGGGTATGTAAAAACCCTATTTTTGGAAACTTTCGACATAACCTCTTTTCCACAAGCACCTAAGATATACATTTAAGGTATTTAGGCAACTTTGGCTCAGGCCTTACAACTTGTACAAAAATCAGACGTGATAGGGAAAGAAACACTTCAGTTTCTAAATCAGTACACATATAAACAAGTTAGAGCTACAATTCTACTAATTATCGCGAAGGCTCCGGTCCCTTGATTGTATTTTAGGCACACAAGCATTCATTTTTTTATAAAATGAGTTGGTAACACTGACAACTGGAGTGTTCAGGTGCGGGAAACCCCACACTAGTTTTCTATTATGTCCAATAATGTTTCGCTAAGTTTCGTGCTGCTAGACCTAAAGGAATGGAACTAATTAAAAAAAATGAACTTAAAAATAATCGGTTGGCAACACTGTCTCACGGCACCCATCAAAACAGCTTCTGCAGCTCTGAGCTAGTCTAGCCAAGATTCTTCCAACTTCTCAGCCACGTCTCTACACCTTGTGCTTCATGAGATATATTTTGCGAGCACAGGTTGGCAACACTGACAACGGTGTACTTGGCGAGGGGAACACCCATAGTATGTTTATATTGTGTCAAATAATGTTGATGCCAGGTTTGGTGCTGCTACGTCTAACGCAATCGAACCAATTCAAGAAAATAAATTTTACAGAAAATAGGTTGGCAACACTTGTAAGTCGGTTGCTTGGGGACGGGAACACAAAAAAATATTTTCTGTTGTGAAGAGTAATGTTTGTGCCAATTTTGGCGCAGATAGGTATAACGGAATGGAAACACTTTAAGTAATTGGATTTATTTTTTAAAAAACGAGCTGGTAACATTGAACTTGCGCACCAATCGAGACTCTTCTGGGGCTTCTAAGCTATTTTAACCAATTCCTTTACAACAACATCTCAAGCGCCCTCTCGAGAATTTGAGGAAGACACCCCCAACAGTGAGATCTGGCAGAATCACTGACTTTATACAATGCTTTTAAGACAACTGCATAAATGCAGCAACAATTACAGGAAATGAAGACACATGTACAGTATATTTTCTGTATAGAGACACTCTTTCCTCTTATATTGCTGTATGTTCCGTCTCATCCATCAAATTGTCGCGTCTGTTGTTTTCTTTAGCATATCACATAACGTGCTGTTTGAAACGAGTGTTGCGACTCATTCTTCTGCGAGACAATCTTGCTTTAGTAGCATCAGACTTGTTAAATAATATAACTTCACTGACTGGCAGATGAGAGCAGCTTGAGATCAAAGGTGACTTGTGCTTATGGTACATACACACTAGATGGAGCCACGCATATATAAGAACTTTTGTCACTAATAAAACTTACTGTTCCTGCGGTCATGCGCAGTTTCTATTTTAATTAGCTAGAAAATATTTTCATCCACATAGAATGTTGTCGTGTTGTTGGATTTGTTTTTAAAGAATCAGTTTTGCCACTGATAAGTCATGTATATCGATGTGTTTTAGTACAACTGTTTTAAAGCGATACGTATATATATATTTTTCTAGTTAAATGTATAATGGTGAGTCCACACTAGGCAAAATTTCTGCGTGTACACATGTTGGTGAGGACTATCTCATAACGGCGAAATCTTCTGTTATTTCTTTACTACTCCAAACTTTGGAAACAGAAAACGAGACAAAAGATAATAAATACGCGCCATTACTTACGGTACAAATTAGTATATTTGTTGGCAACATGCACTACCGTACGTTTAAACACACACATTCAGAAAAAAATCTTCTAAAATTCCCAAAATGATTTTATGCGCTGTCTTAATCAATTCGCAACATTACTGCTATCAACTGTGTTTAGGGTTAACCGTATAATTACGTTCAATGTATTTGTATATACCTTTATATTCAACCAGCGTTTGCATATGTACCCATACACCACGAAATAATTATTTCCGATAGATTTTTTAAAAACATTTTGTTATTTACCGAAACAGTTTCTTTTCTGGGAAATGATTTTATTTATTTATTATTATTATTACTTTGAAAATATGTTCTTTTACATACCCGGCAAGACTTTTGTCATGGGGTTATTTTGTAAATATTTCCATCAATTTCATTATTCTTTATATGCAATGCACAATATATATATTTTTTCCAGTATATCTTCAAAGTTTTACTTGAATTTGCTTGTAGAAGAAAATATACTCACATTTATCAACATGAATAATATCACTTTTAATAAACCTATGTTTATCGACATTATTCCATTTTAAACTTAATATATATACATTTTCTAGGTGTTATTGCACAAAGTTATTATCTTAATTTTAGTTGTCAGTATCTGGCAACGCTGTGAAAGCTGATAATTGTAAGGGCTGATTTTCAAACACGCTTGCGTTGCTTGCGATTTGGGTGAATAGCCAATTAAAACACGTGTTGCAACACCTAATAAAACTACACCACGAATTGGCTATTCACCTAATTCGCAAGCAACGCAAGCTTTCATGAAAATGAGCCCTAACTTGGAAATCGATTGAACCGGCACATGATAATAATTTCAGCTCTTTTTAGACATTTCTTGCTATTTAAACCTATTGTAGTGCATTGTGCCTCATATATAGTAGTTTCTGCTTCAAGTAATGAAACCTATATACAGTCACTTTGTTTTAGTTTTTGTCTTCAAACTTCTGATTAGAAAGGAAACGATGGAGGTGTGTCGCGGTCTTGATACAGCCATTATCAATATCTGTCTGCACACATGTCCTCTATCTAAAAGCGATACTGGACTGACAGCTACCATTGAAAATTTAATCAATATATGAAGCCAGGGAGCGGAGAGGACACTTAATCTTGTTTGTCCACTTAAAGACTAAACCAACATGGACAAAATTGTTGGTGCTAACTCAGATTTTTACGCTTGATATCGCTGTGCAGTCAGTTTTTAGATTTATGTATTAATTCTTGCAAAAAAATAAAAAAAACGTAAATATTATTTGCAGAAGCACAGTACGGTATACTATTATATGAATAACTCAGGAATTAAGACTTAAATAAAAAACAGGCCACACAGCGATAAGAAGCTTATAAAATAGATTTAGAATTGAAAATTTGGTCCACATTGGAGGCGGATGGACAAAGGAGTCTATGGCGTCTGTCTTACGACACTAAGCAGTCGCTCCAGTGTTTTTACGTAGAGATTGATAATCTGCATAATAAATGGCATAGGGTAATTCCACGATAACCCCCAACCCTAACCACGTAGTACACAAGTTGATTCAAGATTGATATAAACCGTTGAAAAAATAATTAACCCTTAAATAAATCTTGTTCTGCTGGGGTAATTTCTGATCGTACTTTCACTGTAAAAAGTGGAAACACGAAATGGATGAAAGTTACTCCGTTTTATGGAGAAATAAAAGTCGAAAATTAGCGTTTTGTTGTATTTACTCTTAAACATGGATATAGTGTAAGCCTTTTAGTGGAAACATTGGTAAAATTAACTCCATTTTAAAGTTTAACATTTTCTTTGTAATAGCTTAACGTTAACTGAAAATGGGTTGAAATTAGTCAAAGTGATTTGTCCGTGAACGTTCAACTTATTTTATGGTTAAAATTCGGTTATTTTCTAATCGAAGTGTAAGCTAAACTGGCAAGTTTGAGGTTACGTACTTTTGTGGATGAAGTTTAAGCCTTAGTTGGATATTCTATAATCCAGTAACAGGAGTAACGTTACTTGCTTGTCACTGAACTCCCCGCCATTTTGAGTGTTTATATAGCCTTTACACTGTGAACAGTAAACAGTTCACTGGTGGACCGAGAACGGCAAGGATTGCATTGGCGGAAAGATAAGTTAGGTATAAATCTTTACACTGTAGCAAACGTATCTCTCCTTTTTTCACGAGACATTCCTCGTAATAAAATCAAATACGTGATAATGATTATTCTCCTTCGCAGCAAAACCTTAGCTATTGATATCACTCGGAAAGACAGAGACTCCATCTGACTTCATAGCTTAGTGGCTAGAGCGTCTGATTAGTGTGCTAGTGGACCCTGGATCGAAACCCGATCACTTCAACTTACTTTTTTTTTAATTTTAAAGGAATATTACCTTTTATTCTTTTCTACTTTAAAAATGCTCTGCTTGAATGAAATACGTTGGAACGGTCATATATATGTATACATATTTATATACACATGCATTTTGAAATTTTACAGAAAGTAAAACGTTCAACCGAAAACTGGCTGAATGTAGATTAATCCAAAACGTGGAGGCAGCTCAGCTGCCTCCATTTTTTGGATGAACGTTGAGTCTCCTACTTTTACAGTGTTGAAAACAAATGTTCGACTTATATACATAACATAATACAGAATGGATAGTAGAAAGTGTGGGGAAAAAGAACTATAAAAATCATCTAACTGGAAAGTTTATCACAGAAACATGTTAAGATATTTTTAGCGTATAAATTTTTTTGGGTTTCGAAAACGTTTGGATGCTCTTTAATACTTCCTGTCCTGTACCCATTTGTGGTTTAAAAATAAACAACAGTGTTTCCAACTGCAACCAGTACAGGTGCAACGAATATGAAATTACTTTGTTGTTCACCAGAATGACGCTATACTGAAGCGCTGTAACCTTAACTACTCTTAAAAACCCTTGATTTAATGATATTGTATTTTCCGGAAGAAACACAATATAAAAACAAAATAATTTTGAATTTATTTAATAATATTTAGGCATTTAAGACTCAGGCCGGGGTACGGATGCGAGAAGGAGTGAACCAGAGTCTAATTTATAGGTACCATCCCGGCATTTGCCTGGCGTGACTGAGGATAGACTCTGGAGGAAACCTCAGTCAGATTGAACCCAGGACCTTCCGAATATGAAGCCAACGCTGTACCACTCACCTCAGCTACGGCTGCTCGGTGTAAAAGCATGAGTAGGAAAGATTAATATGTTGTTTGGTTACCGAATTTGGTATTAATATTTTAGAATCAAACATTAACAGAAAAACCAGAATTACTTTCACCATGTAAAAAAAATACACTAGGATGGTTCAATGTGTGTTTGTGGCACCGACCTGGTAGCCGTGTGGGTTGGGACGTTAAGTTAGGGACTCGAAAGTCCCGGGTTCGAATTCTGATTGGGGCATGGATGTGAATTTTAACTAGCATCGCATTTATAATCGTGACGGGCCGAAGTAAAAAATATGAACATTTAGTACAGAGCTATATTACAGTTCAATGTGTCTTCATACGAAATATGAATTATTGTGTCACATAATGGTTATATACATTTTGCTATAAGTATATAAAAGATGAGCTCATTTTTAATTTAAAATGTCGTTTTCATTCCTTTGCATCTAGGACCCTCATTCGCGGTCTGTTTAAACATGGTAAAGTTATTAAAAGATAAGTTTTTGACAGCTAAAGAAAGCAAGTTAAAATTTGGTGGGAATTAAAAACCCAAATCGTCTTTTTGATATCATATTCCCGTAAACAGACAGAGCTACTAAGAACACAACGATCTGCCAGACTCCCGCAACGGGGGATGTCACATCCCCCAAAATCCTTGAGTACACACCCACAAGGTTAAAATTTCTATAGAAATTATGCAAAACTCTACTTTACACACCGTTCAATTTTGACTTTACACCTCATCCCGCCAAATTGAAAGTCCTGGTAGAATCACTGCAAACAGTTAAGCACCTCACGGACGACTATCCTTGGCTGAGGTTTTTCAGGGTTTCTCTCAATTTCACCAAGCGAATATCGGTGCAGTACCTTAAATAAGGCCCTGACCGATACCTTTCCCATTCTCTACCCAATTCAATCCGGCTTGAGCCAAATGGGCCAAAACGTCTTAAATAAATTAAATTCATAACTTTTCTTGTTATATACGTTAAGCCCGTTTCATGCAAAGATGACAAAGCTCGCCAAGAGTTATTAGGATTAAGCATTTGGCAAAATAGCCGTGAGAACTTACGCACGCCAAAAGCGTTCGTATTTCCTCTTCAATAAAACAATATTATCTTCCAAAGATTCTTGAGCACATTAATGACACTACTTGTTCAGAAAACAAACTAAAACATGTTTAGAGGAAAATAGCATCCATTTTGTGTATTAATATTTTACAGTGTACGCCTCGTTACCTGCTTACAAGTTCTTTTCAATATCGTGTTTTAATATGTATTGTTTGTAACATTTTTTGGACAATAGATGGCAGCACTGTTCAAAATGTACAATAAAGAAAAAATACTACTAATAATAAAATAAAAGGAAGAATTTTTGACAAATTTTCTTTGTCGTCCACAATATGAACTAAGCGTATTTCTTTTGGATGCAGAAAGTAAAGTTTGCTGAACTCTAGTGGGATAAGGTTTCACCACTCATATACAGTTTAAATGTACCGATATACATATACTTATACAAGGAGTAGTAACATTACAACCCGACGCTACTCCCATCACATCTGTTTATCAACCTATCACGATAGAACAAGTACTCACCTTCATAACAGTCGCACTGCAAAACATCCATCCATTCCAAAGGCAATTCATACTGCAACAAATCCAGCACGCTGCTAAATCAATACTGCATGTCAATTTCAATGCTACGTACTCAGGCCCCTATGCACATTTCATTGCAAGTGCTTATGAAACAGCAGTATAGTCACATCAGCATATTCACTCTAACTATTATGAAGATTATGGCATTAGTATTATTATTTATCAATATCCGTTCACTCACAACACATAAAATCCTGTTCGAACAACTTTTGCAAGAAGAACACGTCAACGCCTTTTTACTCAATGAAACGCACTTGAAAGCCAACCAACCATTTAAAATTTCCAGATACACTCTTCTTAGACAGGACAGTAACATGCCAGCTCTCCGTGCCAATGGAGGTACTGCCATCGGCTTTGCAACAACCGTACCATATAAACAACATGCACCTCCAATAGTAAACCTCCCAGAACACTTAATAACCACCGTATATTACAAAAACTGCTACCTCACTCTAGCAACCATCTATGTCAGACCAGGTCACCATATACCATACGATTTCTTCACATACATATCAAATGCTTTCACCACTTACATCATAATGGCAGATATCAACATACATAGCCGCTCCGATAGGGACAAAACCAACTTCCAAAATTTCATTGAATATCAAACTACCGGTACAATCAATCAATTACCGCAACCAACCAGACCTCTCTCCAATACTACCCCCGACATTGCCATAACATCTACCAATATCGTCAACCGTAGCACACTAACAGTTCTTGACCTCATGGGAAGTGATCATGCACCCATAAAACTTACCCTTCAATGCCAACAAAATCCATTTCCACAACAATCTGCACCACCGAAACAAATACTTCGCTTTGATCGCGCCGATTGGGACAGCTACCGTGACTATATACATAACCAAATTACACCTCTCAAAACACCCACTTCCGAAGATGAACTCTATACATCAGTGAACCAAATAACTAACATTATTCATACTGCCTCAGACAAATTCATTCCGCAAACCACAATTCATCCTTACCAACCCACCCTTCCACCGCAATATCTTACCATGATCCGCCGCTCCAGACAATTATATCGAGATTTTCAAAGAACTGGCAATCCGGAATCGCTTCGTCTTCATCGCCAACTGCAACGCACAGTCCGAAACTACATCAAAGCTTACAAATTAAGGCAATGGGTCAAAACATGCAACTCACTCGCCGACACAGCTCATCCCACAAAATACTGGAAAAGGTTTAATGCACTCACTGGTAAATACACTAAAACAACATACCCACTTTTACAAGACGACCAAGCACTTCACTCCGATCAGACTAAAGCAGACGCATTCGCAACTTACTTACAGGAAATATTTACACCCTCCCTACCATTTAATCCCGATAGACGTCATCCCGTAGACCGACTGAACTTATCATCACCACATCTCCAACCAAATACAGAACATTGTCTTCCTGACAACCCAATTACTGCACCCATCACCGCCGAAGATATAACACGTATCCTTGCCAACAAACGTCAAACCTCACCTGGTATCGATCGTATCACATATCGCCACTTGAAAGAAGCACCTACATCCCTCATTCAGCTTCTAGCCGCTATCTATACCTTTATTCTGCGCACTGGCTTCTTCCCATTACCCTGGAAAACGTCAAAAACACTCATGTTTCTCAAACCCCAAAAACCTCCTAGCTCTGTATCCTCCTACCGTCCGATCCAATTAACCTCAACCTTCAGTAAAACCTTAGAGAAAATCTTAGTACTACGACTCCATGCCCACCTAAACCAATACAACCTCATTCCTCTACACCAAGCAGGATTTCGCCCCGCATATAGCATAAATGATCAACTCCTCCGTTTAACCAACATGATCACCAACCATTTCAACAGTTCTCGCCCTTCCTGTCTTGTCCTATTTGATTTAGAAAAAGCGTTTGACAAAGTATGGCACTCCGCTCTCATCTATAAACTCCAAACATTCCGACTACCCATCACTATTATTCGTTTCATCTACAACTTCCTCACAAATCGCCTAGCATACATAGCCATTAACAACAGCACCTCTCATCCAATATTCCTACACTGCGGAGTCCCTCAAGGCTCCGCACTATCTCCACTTCTTTATCTTCTCTTTGTTGCCGACCTACCGCCATTACCTTACAACATACATGTTTTCCAATATGCAGATGACACCGCCTTCCTCGCACTTAGCTCCACTATCCAGCACATCAACCGCACTATGAATGATGCCATCAACACATTCACCTCCTGGTGCAGTAAGTGGGGACTCACCATAAATTCCCATAAGACACAAGCAATCGTTTTCATCCCACCTAAACGCCGCTCAAAAGTGATCAGAAATCCCAACCGCCTTTCCCTCACCGTCCTTCATGAACCTATAAAACCATCCAAAACTGTCACATACCTCGGTCTCATTCTAGACCATCAACTCACGTGGCGTCCTCATCTCTTTAAAATCATAACCAAAGCCAAAAATAGACTTAACCTCTTAAAACGACTCACTGGCACGACATGGGGACCAAAACCTAACACCATTCTCAACACATATAAGGTATTTCTCAGACCAGTTTTAACCTATGAACTCACAGCCTGGATTGCCGCTTCTCACCACATCTACCGTAAGTTACAAATTCTAGAACGTCATGCTTTACGCATAGCATACAGAGTAAAACTACCAAGCCCGACACAGGAACTCTACAACAAAATCACATTTCCACATCTCCTACTACACATAGAAAAGCTACGCATCCGATACATCGCGAACCGGTTTGAAACAAACCATCTTCTATTTCACGATATTCTACACTCACATCACCAACAACAAGCACGAGCGAAATATACACACACACCTCTCTCCCTACTATGCACACTATACCAATACACTCTACCACCTGATCATCCCGATATGCCACTGATCTCAGCATACAGCTCACCAGAAATTACTCATTATGTAGCACCCTCATATACTGCAATGTAATCATTTTGAACGCCAGGGCTCACCTGTCTCCATCACGGACTAGAGTAGCCCCTAGTCCAGAAGATTATCAGCCATTCGTCTCTCAATGTGCCAAAGTGTTGTGATGTCTATTTGCACCTCATGCCCATAATCCATCACATCATCACTCGTGAACCACGACATAATTCATGATTATGAGGCAAACTCATGATACTCCAACAAGGTATTTTATCATATTATATGAAATAAAGGATAATTTAAATAAAAATAGAAACCCTTAGCCCAACTACCAATTTCCTTGGCTAACCACACTACCCTAAATCCTCTTCCCACAAAGAGGGTACAGCCCTCTGGGGGTGCTAGTCTAAGCCTATTTTAGGCTAGCAGTAGTAAAAAAAAAAAATTAGTAACATTGATATATAGAAATAGTTGCATTTAGTAAGATTTGTTCACAACATTTGCAAATACAAAATGCTTCTTTGATCCTTAGATGTTTTGTTTAAAAGTTAACGTCACTTTGGGCACTAAAGACAATTTTTAAGTGAATGATTTTGTCGTGTCATACCAAGTTACAAATTTCATAGTTTAAATTATTTTTATATACTGTCACGTATCTCATGTTATGCATTTGAATTTTACATTAAGAATTAGTCTCAGGACAATTATGAATACATTTTAGTTAATAAGTGGCATTCTGGCAGCATAAAAGTCAGATATCGTTCAAGGCTAAAACACTAATACAGTGGAACCTCGATATATCGAATTCCCTGATAAATCGAAGTTCTTCCATTCCCCTTGAACCTGCTATCACTTCCATGTGTATTTTTAACTCTATATATCGAAGGACTGGTCAGAAAAACTTCGATATTTCGAATTTTCATACTTGCTTGACTTGGCACCGCACCTCTATATATCATTGTTTTGATTGGAAAACCTCTATACATCGAAGTTGTTTTGATAAAATCTATAATACTGTACTGTATTTAGACGAAACTCAGTTCGTTCTTTGAACGACAATCGTCCATGTTGAAATCTGTAACTCCCACCATTGTTTACAGTTGTTATTGCATGACCCCCCCCCCCCCCGTAGTTGTCATCAGTTAGTCCGAGTCCAGTTTGACAGAAAAGTGTGTGTGTGTGAGAAACTTAGTTTTTGCTGTTGTGAACCTCTATATATCGTAGTCAGTCAGAAAACACCTTGATAAATCGAACCTCGGTATATCGAAATCCTCGATAATTCGAAGTTTTCTCGTTCCCCTTGAGGTTCGATATATCGAGGTTCCACTGTACTAGTATTTAGAACTACTAGTATTAATAGAAACTACTAGTTCATAGAAACGACGCTAGGATAACATTTTCAGTGAGAAAATAAGACCAATTCCGACTCAAGGTACACGTGAATCATATATTCTAGGTAAGGGAAAAAATATGGATCATACGACTACCAGAGAAAATAGCTCCTGACATCAAGGTAAAAATGTCATTCCAAGAACAGACTTCTCAGACGCGAAGATCAAGGTTGAGACCAAGAGTCGAAACGTCTTCACAAGGCAACAAGAAATTCCAGAATTCGAAAGGTTCCCAGCACGCGTACAGAACTCTATTTCCAACCGAATATGCCTAGGTATACTTCCAAAAACAAGATCCATTATGCAGTATATCTATCACAGTTAATCTGTCAATTTCCAGTTATCAAAGTTACAGATATTGTTCTGAGTGATCACTTCGGATTTTACCTATTTCATCGAGTTTGACTAAAGACAAACTTACAACTTTTTAATCAACAGAGCCGAGGATCAAACCTCACTCACACCATATTCCAGGTTAGATAATCGAGACTGTGAACTACATCAGTTAAATTCAGTGCCGCTTATTCGAACAGTCAGAATAAATGCTATGTCAGTTTGTTTATTCATTCTTTGCGTGTGCTTGAATTAACATCATCTAGAAACGAACCCAGGACCTTTGACAAAGCAGCTGCAGGTTAGTTGGGAATGGTTAGTTTCGGTCGTATGATTTAAAGAGATTTATAATAGAGAATGTGTTGGATGTATTTGCCATTTAATTATTAATTTATATAAATTCAAGTTCACATATTAGTGCTTAGTAGCATGTCGGACTTACAGTATATCGAAACACAATGTTTTCCCTTGGGAATTGATTTCTGTTGTCATTTAAACTTATAAGCGAGTAAGCTACGTAGTTTAGCTCTTCAGATTATGATATTTCTAGAACATTTTTTGTTGAGCAATGGCTTACTTTGTCCCCCGAAGGAACACGTTGACAATACATTATAATGCATTATATTAATAATAGTTATAAGTCCATGTTGGAAACAAAAGAAGTTAAATCCAACATAGATATGTCCAAAGTTGTCCCGGAAAATCTGATAACTTTCCGCAAAATACTTTTTTCAACTCATAGCTGGAGTATTCTGTTTGTATATAGACTAGGCCTTCCTTCATTGTCCACACTCTAACAAGCTAGTACCAGGCGCGGACCAGAGCGGTCACTGGAGGCGATCGCCCATCCGATCCTCACTGATATAACCGTTTTTACAGCAACTCCTGCACTGAGTCACTCAGAAGAATCTATCAGCTACTCTATGTGTTTTACTGAGATGAAGTTCAAAGCCAAATCAACATTTTTCTGTGCTTTTGGGGGAAACTGAAAGGCTCTTCCAAACGTTGTATTCAACCTTGCAACACTCAGAACATTAAAGAGTCAATTACGCTCAAACAACTCCTGAGGATTATTATCGGAATTCGGTTTTCTTCCCTTTATTGGAGCATATTCTGACTGACGTCCAGAGGTCTTCTGCAGAACACACGTAATTCTTTCAAATTGAACTTGTCACTTCTCACTTGAAAAGTTCAAGATGATAGTGGCCATAGCTCCTTAAAGAAAGTTGAGAGACTTGCTGAATGTCAGTGATCCTTCCTTGGACATACATACAATTGGAGAGTTTACGTAGGTACCGAAAGCGAGTGATAGCAAACTATGACGAGAGATGTGGTTGCAGAGAAAGGATGTTTCCTTGCCCAAGATAACTCTGGAAACAGTAGAGTAAAGCGATGATATCTTCTTCCTGAATAGACACCGCGTTCTTCGGCTCTCAGCTACACTTCCTCTGAGTGTTGCTATAGCTGAAAGGAGCTTTTCTTCCCACCGACGTCTCAAAACTTGGTTAAGATCCCGCATAAAGATCGGATAACAGAACTGGCCCTACTCAATATTCTTCTTGATGCAATTCCAACTGTTGATAAAATAATATAAATAGGCTTCCAAAGGTCAAAAGTAGGATATTAGACTTCCTTCTTTGAAAGTAAAGTTTTGATTTTGTGGAGATCATTTTGTCAAAGATTCTCTTTAACTCGTACATTGTTTAGAAATTGGTGGGTTTCATCACTCCGTTAAGAACTTAACGACCAGTTAAGAAGTTTAAAGTATTCTTACACAATATATATTTTAAAAAATCCCTTTCGGTAAGCCTACAGGCTGAGGTAGATTTCGAAGTTTCGCTGGGAGCCGGGGCTCGCCCCCCAACTTCAGTGCTTTTGAGAGGATGCACCTCCTTTATCTTAACCAAAATCTCCCTGCAGCACTACACCACCACGGAGTACATCTTCACCCTCCCACGGTTGGCTGCGCCCCCAAAGGGAAGATTTGCCCCATTTATTGTAACCTACTCTTGGTCATACACCTTCATTGAAAATTTCGTTTCTCTACCTTCAATGATTTGGAAATTGGGTTTTTGGGGCGGCCATTTTGGATCCAAGTTGACGACTTTTTGAAAGTTTTCTTATTTTGTCGTGACCTACTTGTGATAACTTCAAGTAAAATTTCATTTATCCAGCTCAAACGGTGTGCAAAATGGGATTTTGGGCGGTCATTTTGGATCCAAGATGGCGACTTTTCCCAAATGTTGTGATATTTCCCTAAGCTACTCGTCATAGTGCACCTTTATGCCAATTTTCGTATCTCTAGCTCAGACGGTGTGGAAAATGGATTTTTAGGTCCGCCATTTTGGATCCAAGATGGCGTCTTTGAACTCATTAGGTAACATTTTCATAATCAAAAAGTGATGTTGTACCTTTATGCCAAATTTGATTTCAATAGCCCCAGCGGTTTAGGCTGTGTATTCTATAGAACAATGGGTTCCGCGGCCATTTTGGATCCAAGATGGCAACCGATTTTGCTCATTAATGAACTTAACCGAGCTATTAAGCCTAGAAACAACATATAAAAATTTGGTTCAAATATCTTCAATACACTTTCATATCGTACCGATCTCAATAGGTATATTTTCTTCGAAATCTACCTAAAAAGCATATGAATCTCCTGGTCATGTCAGTTTTCGCCTATCATCTCTCTCAAGCAAGTTACAAGACATGCAAAATGAAGTATCTACATCAGTTTTGTAACAAAACAAAGGTAAACGCCAACATCTGCAAATAAGTGAATTCAGTACAAACGTAAATGGAAGTAAGTGTAATTAGCCAATCAGAGTTCTCAAAAATTATAGTTACTTCTCTTTACTTTTGTTAGGAATGCAGTCTTTTGTATTAGTCCACAGGAAAATTGGCATAGTTAGCACGATATGGTATTAATATGATTCTCCAGAAACAGTGTCTGTGGATCTGCGAAACGCAATTCTTCTGTCTACACTGCGAGGGAATCTGTTTTTGGTGAGCATACTTGTCGACATGAAAAAAAAAAAAAGATCTCATATTGCTGTTTTATGGGAAGGGATCATATCAGGAAGGAAAGCTGAGGACATAGCCTCTGATCACGTGAAATGCACCAGTTCCCGATGGCGAGAAGGGTGTACATCACTTCCTCTCCTTAAAGATTTAAGTGAGAAAAAGCCATGTTGCACAAAACTACCTTCACTTATGTAGAACATGCTAAAGAAGACATCCTGAAGATAATATTTAATATACTCTCCGTTTAAAAAAAAAAGTCGCACAACTCCGCGGAGTCACAAAACGGAGAAATACGTAAATAGGACAAGTGTTACGTGTAATACTTACTCGGTACAGGAAATTCTGCATCAACATTGCGGGTATTATTGACCTTGTGAAACCTTTTCAAGCCAGACAAACGAAGAATGGTAGTGAGATACTACAGCAAGTTACAACGTAAGGTTTTATTTCAAAACTATTCAACAATTAAAATATTTAATACAGTAAAACCTCGATTATTCGATACTCTGGTTTATCAAATATGATTAAAAAAAATAACTTTTTATCAGTTTCAAAATTCCTGTACATCCCATACAAGGGAGCGCGTGTATTAATTCTCCGTCCTGTAAATTTACAGTATTGTACTGTATTATTTTGCCCTCAATTTATTAACATCAATTTTGTCCTTTGTAATATAAAGCATTTTGTTACGGTATTTCTGTATTTGCGGGCTCTTATAATAGGAAAAATCGTAAATTAGATCCAGAATTTTGGTTTATCCGAAACGGTTCCAATCTCATCAAATCCGGGCGAACGAGGTTTTAGTGTACTTTGAAATCATTTCACTGTGAAATCAATCAGGAGAAAAGTGTTCAACATTTGTGTTATTTTTTCATAAACTACAATTCAAAAGAATTATTTCAAATTCATCGTTTATGTAAAATTATGTAGGGTTGATTTTAGCACTTACTCTGCATTTATTCGTACGGTATGTAAGCTAGCTAAGCTTCAATTTACAATCTTATTGAATGAGAGTTTGTAGGAAGACTTAGCAATGGTAAAGAGAAGTAACTTCTCTCACTTCTTTTTACGGTTGTGTGCCAGCTAATGTAAACGTCTGGGACATTTATGCAAAAGGAAGTAACTGCTTTTGATAGTAAGATATACGAGGGTCACTCCATATATTTTGCAATACGCAGAAACTATTAAAGATAAAGCGATGCTTTTTTTTTCTCGTTACAGGTGAGACATCTAGAAGATTGAAGACACGAGGAACTTTATCGCTCGCTTTCTGATTTTTGTATGTGTGTGATATTTGTGATCGAAGATGTGGACATTCTATTTGTTCTAATGCAGCTGTCACGCGAAGCATTTCGAGCCATGATTTACTATGATTTTCGCGTTGGCCTGAGTGAGGACTGTCACGAGAGGTTGAGATCAGCGTTTGGGGATACCGCTCCAGCATATACGACAGTAGTTTTATGGTACAAGGACTTTCAAAGAGGTCGGACGTCGTTGAAAGATGAAGCCCGTGAAGGAAGACCTGTGTTCAACAACATCGGATATATGGCTGTTGTGAAGGACATGGTCTCCAAGGATCCAAGATGTACCTATGCAATGGTAGAGGAAGCTCTAGATATTGGATCCTCGTCAGTTCAGACAATTTTACACGAACATCTGCAGCTGAAAAAGGTAGTTTCTCGGCGGGTACTCCATCAGTTGTCGGACTTCCAAAAAGAAGAGAGAGGGTGAGAATTGCTCGTGAAACATTAGATATGTTAAATCGAGGTGGACACCAGGTCATTTCTAAACTTGTTACAGGTGATGAAACCTACATACCATTTTATGACTGCCCCACTCGCCAGGGAAGTCGTGTGTGGATCCATGAAGATGACCCGACACCAACAACTGTGAAAAAACAACGAGCAATGAAGAAAGTTATGTACGCAGTGTTCTTCCGTAACACTGGTTTAGTCGCAGCTATTAGGTTACAAGTCTGTTACAGCAAACTGGTACACAACAGTGTGTTTACCCCAAGTTCTTGCATCCTTCAAAATCCGAGGTTTACTCTTCCACCACGATAACGCCTCCTCACACACTGCAAAGCAAATAATGGATTATCTCCAGGCTAATCATGTCAAAATACTTCAGCATCTCCCCTATTTCCCTGATTTGGCTATGCGTGACTTCCGGCTGTTCTTTAACCTTAAAAGGCATTTGCGGGGACGCCGTTTTCACTCAGAAGACGAAATTGAAGCATCAATCATGAAGTGTTTCAACAGCATTCCAAGACAAGAGAGGAGCCGGGCTTCTCCCGTATTGCAAAACTTATGTAGTGGCCCTCGGATATTGTTTTTAATTTTAACTATAGTGTACCTGTTGAGATTAGAAACAAATTTCTTTTGACACAAAAATATAATAATTTATACAACAATGTCTTTATTTCCCTAATAGTTACGTTTTTCGTATTTTTCTCTAAACGTGTAAATGTAGATACTTCCTTTTACCTTCGAATGCTACTTTTGCATTAATAATATTGAATTGTCTTTTGATGCAAACTAGGCAAATTAGTTTTCATTACTTCATTTCTTTTAGCCAGTTCTAACGGTAGAACAAAAGATCTGAAGGTTGAATGTTTGTCCTCTCAAACTTTCTGGCAAGTCGGTCTCCATTCCTACAATTTTCCTACTTTCTTCCTCAGCCTTAGCATTAATCCGATCAGAATGTTCATTTACGATGGTTTTAATAACTGTAGCATTACCCTGTCATCTCTTGTCCAAAGTATCAATACGTTTAGTAACAAAGTCCATTTTTTTGTTTTGTGTTTCCAATTTCTCATTAAAAATCCGTTTCTGTTTGCACAATTTTCTTCCAAAGTCATTAACGTGACCAGTTTGTTCATCAAATCATTTATTAAAAGTTCAGCTCTTCTCGTTAAACTTATCATTAAGATAATCTTTACGCATTTCTTTCAAATTCTTTACTATTTTCATCAGATTTGCGACGAATTATATCACTTAAAACTTTTATCTGAGACAAAATGGCACTGCAAATTTTCATCGTGGCTCGCATTCGAAATAATGGATACTTATTTTAGAATAATTAGCACACAATTCACCAAATCACCTGATTATTATTCAATTAGAAGTACACAATTTATGATAAGATATTAATGAAAATCTCGTTATATTATAGTCTTAAAGCCGGGCGTCATACACGTTCCGTGTCACTTGTTTTTAACATGACGTAAGACACGGTTTACAAGATCAGAATTATTCCTATAAATCTTTTATACAAAATAGTACAGCGAGGCATATATATACTGTTCCAAAATTTAAATTGGGATGAAGCTGGCATAAAGATCAATGGTGAATATCTTCATCACCTACGATTCGACGATGATATAGTTCTGTTTGCTTCAAGTGCAAAAGAACTACAAACCAGAATGGAAGAACTGAGTAATGAGAGTTCGAAAATTGATCTTAAATTGAATGTAAGTGAAACAAAAGTAATATACAATCAACATGCTGCAACGAAGGAAATAAAGATAAGCGGAGAGACAATAGGCATACTTGATGAGTATGTTCACTTAGGTCAGCTCAAGACATCGAATGCAAAGTTGTTTGATGAAATAAACAGAAGATGTAAAATGGCGTGGAGTTCGTTTGGAAGACTACACTTTATTTTCAAAAGGAAACTACCAGTGTGTCTGAAGCGTAAAGTTTATAATCAATGTGTCTTACCTGTAATGATGTACGGCTGCGAAACTTGGACATTGAATGCGCAAACGACTCAAAGATTGAGAGTCACACAAAGAATAATAGAGAGATGCATGCTAGGAATAACCAGGAGGGACAGGATGACAAATGAATGGATTCGCGCACAAACAAAGGTAGAAGATATAATCAAGACTGGGAAAAGGATGAAGTGGAGATAGACTGGTCACATAGCTAGGCGAATAGATGGAAGATGGGCAAGAAATGCACTACATGAGGTTTTCTGATGATGCTTACCATTTTGTTCCCCCGAGGGGTTCCTATACATTGAATTGAATTTTGATTAAGGTCTTTATGCAACCTCGGCTCAGACCATATTCATGATGATGGGAGAATTTATGGAATGAAGAAAGCGGAAGAACGCCGAAAAAACACACACGTTATTTGTTCACCAAAAAAAACCCACATTACATGAGCTGGGATCAAACCGAGGACTCCAAGCACCAGAGGTGAGCGCTCTATCACTGAGCCACCTCGGCTCCATACATAGATAGTTATAGTGAGAGAGAGAGAGAGAGAGAGAGAGAGAGAGAGAGAGAATATGGCTATATGAATCTATATTTTATAGTCTTGGACGAGGCTCGGAGCTCGATCAACATAAAGCATAGCAAAGAGTTAAAGTAATGGTCATCTTGATAAATAAGCTCACGTTTCGTATCTTTCATATACACGATGTGACTGCTAATGATATATTGCAAAATCAAGATGAGAGAATGCACCTACACTGCAAAAAATAGCTGTGTTAATTCAACACAATGCGGGGTCCCAGCGTGACTACCACTTTTGTGTGTTAAATCAACACAACACACGGTGTTGATTTCGGTACAGTGGAGAAAAAAGTTACGGATGCAGTGAGATTTGAACATGGGTTGCTCAGTTAGAAGTCGAGCGTCTTACGGACTTGGCTAAATCGTCAGACAGAAAAAACACTCGATGCAAACGATATTTAATGAACAACATTTGAATTAAACGACAACATTATAGATTTAAACAGTGTGGGGTATCCAATATATGTTGCTGAACCTCCAAAATAAACTAAGTTACTTGCACGACTTATCCCATGGTTTAATCGCTTCCTATTTGTCAATTGGAAACCAGAATTCCCATTCATTGAGAATATTCCATTACTATGAAAGCAAGCAAGATGGCGACAGCTAAACACTTGAGCAGTTGAGCAGCATTACTGCTTTCTTAACATAACAACATGTGAAATGTTGCGCTTCGTTTCATAGAAATGGAACATATTCTCAATAAATTGGAATTCCGATCCCTAACTGACCAATGGAAAAGTGTTTAAATCATGGCGTAAGTCGTGAGAGTAACTTTGTGTTTGGGGTTCAGCAACATTTTTTTATCCTCTACATTGTTTCAATCTAGTGCTCTTTTCGTCTGACGATTTAGCGAAGTCAGTAAGGCGCTCTACTTCTAACTGAACAACCAATGTTCAAATCGAGCTGCAGCCATGATTTTTATTTCTCCAAGTACCAAAATCAACACCGTGTGTTGGGTTGATTTAACACACAAAAGTGGTAGTCACGCTGGGACAACGCATTGTGTTGAATTAACACAGTTATTTTTCACAGTGTAGTTATTTAAATTTTCCTTAGATATATAACAGTTTTTAAGAATGAGAACATAGAGAAAGTAAACAAATTTAAATACTTAGCAGCATATGTAACAAGCAAAAACGAGGTAACAGAAGAAATAAAAAGTCACTTACTATCGGGTAACGTATGTTTCTATTCAGTTCAGAAACTCTTAACCCCGGGATTAATATCAAGAAAGTTGAAATTGAAAATATGTAGAACTGTTATTCTGCCGGTGATACTTTACAGCTGCGAAAGTTGGAATACGACCCTAGCAAATGAACTTAAATTACGTGTATTTGAAAATAAGGTTTTGAGAAAGATATACGCGCCGAAATGGGACGAGATAACTGGAGAATGGAGGAGACTGCATAATAGAGAGCTTCACGGACTGTACGATTCATCAGATGTTGTAAGAATAATGAAATCGCTACTTTTGAGATGGGCAGGCCACGTAGCTCGCATGGGAGGAAAACGAAGACTATATTCCATCTTGATTGAAAAGTCGGACGGAAAGAAACCGTTGGGAAGACCTAGACGACATTGGGAGGACAATATTAGAAGGGATATTCGAGAAGCAGGTGTTTTTGATGAAGCCTGCCTTGCTCTTGCCCAGGATAGAATCCAGTGACGAACCTTTGTTACTACAGCGATGAACTTGCGAGTTCCTTAAGCCATAGATTAAGTAAGTAAGTATGTTTGTATTACTCAGAGTGCGACTCTCTGTGCAAGAGCACGCCACAGCCAATCTTATCAGTGGCACTGCGTGTAATGTATGGGAGGGGATTGGGTAGTTCGGATTTGAAAGCGAGAACATTGCTTTACCTAATTACATGTTTTCAAATATTATCTAATTCGAACTCCATACTCCTAAATTCATCTAGCATGTTGTTAGCATCTTTACTGTTCCCTGAAAGTTTCAAATATCACGCATGTATTAAATTCACTAGTATTTCTCAATTGAGTTCATGGAGTTCGCAAATTCTCAATTTTTCATAAAATGTATGGATTTGGGGACCCAAAACCAAACCCAGCGCCCGATTATTTTGACTGAGGGTTTTCCAGGGGTTTGTCCTCAGTCACACCAAACAAATACCAGAGTAGTACCTTCAACTTAGATCTTGGTCAACGCCTTGCCATATTCTTTCCCCTTCCTGAGCCTTAAATGCCTATAGGCCATAAATACAAAATTCAATGCAATTTAATTCAATTCGGGAACCCAAACCATTCCGCTCCCTTTCCGAAATGTATTCTTGAGAAGTTCTGTGAGACTTTGTTCTTGTATATTAAAGATAGACTGTTTTACCAGCATTTATACTGCTGGAACTACAATATGTATTATGTATGTGATAATAGTACAACTACTGTTGTAACATAAAGTCTATCCTTCCCTGTTTTCTGTCACTAAAATGTGTAATATGCCAAATAGAGGGCACACAAAGAAATGGGTCTGTACGGATATTAAATAGCATTGTCACTTTGATGTATGAACCAAGTCAGTCATGTAACGTCTATTGAGAAATACATTAACTGAATCGAAATCCGAAAGTTATTGTAGAAGCAAGATTTTTTTCCCCCGGACCACAACCTAGCTCCCGTCTAAGGAGAGCCCACATGGAAACAATGTGGAATAGAAAGTTAACAGAACTTTTTCATATTGTGGAATAGGCGTATGCCCAACGCTCATCGGGGGCTTTCCCCCCCTCGCGGCTCATGCCGCTTTAGTTCCCTTCGGACGCACCGTGCCCCCCCTTGCACACCTCTCTCCTGCTCTGGAGCAGCTACAAACTACTCGCACAAGGGGTTGAGAACTATTCATGAAACCTGAAGTCCTTTCCAGCTTGAATAGCTACACAATGGGCTTCTACTGATTATGGCACACATATGAGCCCAAATGTAAAATTCTTTTGGCCCCTACGTACAAGTTAAAGGGAGTGCCTATTGATTAACAGGGATTCAGGCTTCGATCCCTAGTGATAAAATAATAAGAACCCAAACTGTGTATGCGGACTGTGATGGCTCTGTGGTTCGGGGCTTCAAGACCCAACGCAAGAATTCTCTCAGACCTGTTACTTCCATTCAGAAACATTCCGAAAATTCAGAAACGTCTCAGCCATGCTGGCGACAAAGGTTGTACATTCAGAGTTAGCAATCAGTACGTTGTACCTCGGATCGCATCGTCATTTAACACCATACACAACCAGTATGACCAAAAATAATCCATACCACATGGTTATGTTGGTTCTATCGAAATGGATAACAGTACTAAATTTAAAATTATAAACAAGTTATAAACATATTCCACATATGATTTACTGCGTCACCATGTGTCCCCTCTAAGAAGTGGATCGTCCCCATGCGTTCCAGGACGAAATAAAGTAGGGGGACGCAAATTCGATTTTCCGGGAACTGGGGTAACGGCGTTCCCCCCAAATCGACCACTGGGTAGTCCGTTGATTTTTCTCTTCCTCTCCTGGCCAATCAGATATTTGACAACATTGCTGAAAGATGGCATCATGGATTTTGTAAAATATTAATGAATATGAGGATTCCTCGTGGTCGAGCGGTTAGGTGCGTCAAACTACCAACGACGAATGTGGAAAGTTCCAGCTTCGAATCCCACTGCAGACCGATAGTAAATTTACAAAAAAAAAAAATCAGTATATAAACATTAAAGAAATGAATGAAAACAGCAACTGTGGTGAGTAATTATCTGTCATGAAGTTCAATGCCCTCTTTTGGTCAAATGAAAAAGGTGGTTTTTGAACCGATGAACAGTTGGGCAAATACAACGTTACAAAAAAATCGTTTCCAAAATGCTCCACTTTTGAAAACTATGTTGATTCTAAACGTCGAATAAACCATTGAACAGACGAACATTTTGGGTACGGGTTACGTAGATTTTGAAGGTGGACAGAAAGTCCCCTCCTCCCCCGTTAGTGTTACAAAAGTACTTTAGTAGTGCAAGAGTTAAAGGTTATAAAGAAATTCAAATAAAAACAAAAAAAAAATAATGTTTATAAACTAAGTTGACTAAATGTTCTTCTTTAACCTAGAAAGCAACACTAGTTATTACTTTCGGAAAAGAAAACAAAAAGGTGTAAAATTACTTCCCTTCAACGTAAAAATTACAGCCAAAAGAGGACTAATTCTGGAGAAAATATGACGTTTAAACCCCATGTTTTGTGAGCGCTATTTACACAGAAGATATAGAGAAAATTAAAGGGAGGAGAGATGCGTTTTGTATAATGGACAAATTTTCCTTCCAAAAAGGTTTTAGAAGAAGCGACGCTTGGGGACACTATTTCAAGTTGAACAAGCTAAACCAACTTCCGTTAACAGAGGAACACAGCACAGTCCTCAGTAAGAAGATTATGCCCTCCTTTTCCTTTAAAACAAAAGGCGAACGATAACGGCAAACGAGGACGAATAAAGAAGAACTGAACTGAAGAGGAAAGTAAGCATAGTTTTCAAAAACAAAATGGCGATAACAGGGTTTCTGCTTTCTTTATGTTTCTATTTGTGCATTTAAATATTATTTTATTCAAATTATGAGGTTCCCTCTGTTGCTCGGGATAGTAATAGAAAAATAACGAACGTTTTACTATTACGTATTACATTGACTACTACTACTACTACTACTACTACTACTACTACTACTACTGCATTATTTTTGCTATTACTACTACTACTACAACTGTTTGTACCTTTATTACTATTACTGCTATTTCCACCAGGACTACTACTGTAGTTTTTATGCTACTACTAGTACTACCAAGCTTTTAACACTATTACTGCTACCGGGTAGCCGTAGCTCAGTTGGTAGAGTGTTGACTTTCAAAAGATCCTGGAAACGATTCCACTGATCGCAAATCCTGACTACTTCTCAGCTTTTTTGCTTAGTGACACAAGACAAATGCCTGGATGGTACCGGCTAATTATACCCTAGTCGACTACCTTCCAACATGCTCTTTCCTACTTATCCCGGTCGTAGCCTCAGGTGCCTAAAGGCCATAAATAAAATTAAAATTCACTATTACTGCTGCTACTACTACTGTATATCTCTATATCATACTGTACATAGATTTTTACAGTATGTATGTGAGATCAGGGAGTTCTGTCCTCAATTTAAGTACCATTCCCCCATTCGCCTCGTAAAAATGAGAAAGAAATTAAGCAAAGTGGATATTTCAGAGATTCGATTCTACGAGTTTCTGTTTACAAAACAAACACTGCTTCGCTTCATCATTCTCCGCATATTGTAAAATATAGAATATAGGCTGGCAATACTGGCAAGTGGGATGATTTATGACGTAGACCCACTCCCTCAGTGCTTTTGTATTGTGTCCAATAATGTTTATGCCAAGTTTGAGGCAGCTAAGTAGAACTGAATGGAAACAATTTGGAGAATTGTTTTTAATGGGTTGGCAACACTGAAATATTGCACCAATCATGACGGTTCCGATGTCTCTAGCTAGAATAGCCAGTCCTTTCCAACGACACCTCAAGCATCTTTCTACACCTTATAGTTCATGAGATAAAATTTCTGGACACGACGGATGCCATGAACGGAATTGTAAGGTTCCGTTCGCTATAACTTCGTTATCAGGGAACCTAATAAACATTGTTAACTCTTTAACAGTCGCTAGATGTCACCGTTACCCACATTAGTGGAAGAGTTGTTAGAACATTAAATGTTGATGCAGTTTATCAAGGAAACGTCATGCATTAACAACTAAAATATTTTCTTAGCACAGTATTGTAATCATTATTTCACAGAAACTAAAAATTATTGCAGTCCAATACTGTACAAGTTCATACAGTTAAAATATGTTCTACAAATTTATGTTAACATTTTATTAATACATTTTCGCTCTACTAACGAGACGCTGATTCCATTATCATAATTATTGCAACGACAGACCATGGTTATCATTATTAGCGCACTCGTATGAAGGTCAGTGAATGTCTGTGTCTGTCCGCCCCACCACCCTGGATTGTTCGACAGAGCTGAGCCATACACCGTTGGATTTGTAATGGTCTCAAATCATGGAATAATCTATTACATAAACGCTAAAGCTGGCAGGTCCTTTTCAATCGCTTAGTATTCACAATCTGTATGCTTCTTTGTCTCCCATAGATCTCAGTAACTAGAAAGTACACAGAGTAAACCATACACGGTTAGATTCGTAATGGTCTTAAACTGTGGGCGAAACTATCAGTTTGACTTTAAAACTGGCTAGTCTCCTTCTAAATCTCAGGAACTACAAGACTGACAGAGATTATCTATAAACCGTTGGATTCGTCACGGTCTGAAACGGTGCACCTACTAGATCTTAGTAGCATCAAGTTCGACAGAGCGACATACACCGTTGAATTAGTCATGAACACCGGGGGGAAAATCTAGGAGTTTGACTCTAAAACTGGCAGGTCCCGGCATTCGCTTAGTAATCTCCATCTGTCCCTATGATTTTGTCTCTTCCTTTTGGATACGTTATAATTTGAATTTTTTTACGGGGGCGCTTTGTGTTTGTCTATAGTAAAACCATTACTCATTTTATTTATAAATTATATTCTTTGAACTTTATATAGGGTGGGGCACGGTAATTTGGCGATTTTGAAGTTGAAATTAACACTAGAACCCAAATATTATTTTTATTTTACAGAACAAAACTATATAAAATCCAGTTTATTATAACTGTGCTGTATTTATTTTCGGTTTCTTATTTTTTTGAACAGCACATTTTAAACAATACATTTCTTCGTGGGATTTGACGATTTTTTCAACGCACACACAACGAGTTTATCAGTACTATAAGTTGGCAATACTGTCATTTAGCCGTGAAGCGTATAGAACGTATTGCGCGCTATCATATGGAATCCTTGATTTCAGTTATAAATAAATCAGGGACTATTGTGCATTGTACCTTCCTGGAGGAAAAACGTTTCAAGAATGACGAGTAAGTTGTAACTACGAAGAGATTTGATGTTTCACGTCATGGTACTGTTTATTGCTAGAATACAATAACGTTATAGAAGAATAGATTTCGATTGTTTCAGCAAGATGGGGATCCATCACATACAGAGAAATGCTTCACGAAATGTTTTCCCATCGTGTGATTTCTAAAAGGAGGACACGTTCCCTGGTCGGCACGTTCTCCAGATTTTGTCAGTATGCGACTACTTTCTCTTAGGCTGTCTGGAAGTTTCAAGTCTACATTATTAAACCTTAGAACATTGAAAAACTCAAAGATTATATTAAAAGAAACAATTGCAGCTCTACCAATCAACATGGTCCAAAGAGCAATGACAGACTGGGGGAATATAGCACAAAATGGCGGAGAACATTTGAGAAATGTGTTGTTCAAAAAGTAAGAAGCTGAAGAGAAAAACGACACTGTTATAATAAATGGGATTGCATATCTTATTGTTCTGCAAAATTGATAAATATTTGAGTTACATTTCGTGGTGTTAATTTCAATGTGACTAAAACTTACCTAGAAACTCCAGTGCATCACTTGTCTTTGGTATGTTCTATAGGAGAACCCAATAACAGAGAAGCTAGGATAATCTTTGAATCAATATACAAACTGTTATCAAACTATAACAACACTGAATTCAATTGAATTTAATGCGCTTCAGTTGTTCATTGACTGCATTTGTTGTCAATTATTCTTGTGAAACAAGAATTATGCGTAAACAAAAGAAGTAATCGACCTCCGCACGCACTGTGTGCCCACTTTTCATAAAGAATACAGCAAATCCATCCTTCACTTGAAATACAAGTCTTCATGGTAAATGCACGTCACACTTTTGTTGTTTTCTTCCTGAATGAGTTCAGATTTCATTTCTGGCTACCCTTGAAACTCCTTTCTAACAGTTTTTCTTTTTTCTCGTTTCTTATTCATAGCCGGTTTATTTTCGGCTACAAATAAGCATTGTGTTTCTCGTATCACATTCCGTCGCATATTACACTAATTTAAAAACCTACTCATTATTGCTATCATCATCATCAATCCTGAAAAAACGTTTGATTTCATCTACCCTTCTTACATTTGGACGTTGTCTCGGTCGTTTCTTTTCTCTGAGAATCCAATGTAGTACATTTGTCATCCATCTGTTCGCCTAGCTATGTAACCGACCCATCTCCACTTCATCTCCGCAGTCTCAATTACATCCTCTATCTTTGTTTGTGTACGAATCCATTAATTTGTCTTCCTGTCCCTCCTAGTTATTCCTAGCATGCATCTCTCCATTGCTCTTTGTATGACTCTTAATCTTTGAATCGTTATACTGCTTATAATATTGTGCCGCTAAGCTTGCTAAAGTACGGTCGGCGAGAATTGATCGCTCATAGATTGGTCTGCTGAAAAGACTGAAGAGTAGCAGATAGAGAAACGACCAATCGCTGCTTCACGTTTCGAAGTTGTATCTAAGTAACCTTCCCCACAGTTTCTTTTTAGGTTTACATTGCGACAAGTCGTTCAGCGTTTCGTCTTTCGTCACGTAGTTAATTATACAACAGTAATTCAATATTTTCGGTCTGCGTCTAAGACAATAATCCGGACGTCATTCAAGCGTGTTAGAGAAAAAACACGTGGCAACAAAGCTGAGCGTCTCTCTCTCTCTCTCGAACAATCAACGATCAATTCTCGTCAGCAGCACAATAGTCCACATTAAAATCCTACTTGTTGAATATTTCATGATATATAAAATTAAACACTTTTATAAAATGACTTATTTCAGGAAACACTGCCTGCAATTATCACAATATTTGTAGTAAATGTACTATGAAAATCATTACGTTATATCAACATACGTAGACAGTTTTGTAAATTCTAAAATTTGTATAGCCTGTTCATAGCGTCAGCATTTTCTCGACAGACTGCAAGTGATATAGAGGAGTAGAGTGTCCAATCACATTACCCCGTTCTGCCCCGTCATCCCCTATTAAAAGATTGACAACGCAATGTTCAAATGTGAAACAAGTGCTTCTTTTTTTACATGTTAATATAAAAAAAAAACTCACTATAGAATCAATTATATGATATAACAGGTAAACTATCAGTTAATTGTGTGTAATAGATAAGATATAATGAATATTATGGGCTGTAACAGCGCTATGGCTAACGCCCGTCCCGAAATTGTGTGTAATATTCTTCCTCGAACTAGACATTAAGATTATTTAATACTTACAGAGAAAATAAATTTTCCATTCGTAAAATGATCTAAAAAAATATGAACTTGTAGGATTAGGAAGAAAGAAGTTACTGTTTAGGTCCAATAGATGGCGCTCGCTATTGTGTGTACATTGTTCGCTACGTAAAACACAACAATCCATACGGTAAATCTGTCACAAAAAGATAAAAATAGATTGTTTTATGTCATTCCACAAAGAGAGAGAATCAGTTGTTATTTCCACGGACATTCGACGGTAACTAAAATGAAAAATAAACGTGTATATACAGAGTGAAACACAATTTTGCTAACAGAGTTTTATTTTAGTGTCAACCGCATTGAAATGTTTACATATATTATATCAATTCTGGAATCAACTTTCTTTACTATATAGTTTCATTTTTTATATATTTAGTAAAATAATGAACAGATCCGAAAACAGAGGCGATCCCCTCTCCAAGAGAAATTATTTTTATAGCATCGTTTTAACCATTTATTTCAGAAAAAGCTTCGATTTATCTCCGGACAAACCAAATTTATCCGAAATATCAATTTTACGGGATACTGGCGTCATATTCCATGATAAACGTAGCAATATGAGGATAAATTTTATAATTTTATATTTAAAATATTTAATTGAAAGGAAAAATATCGAAAATGTCCCTGGTCCACTTTGTTCCCCCCTTACGAAAATCCTGGATCCTCCTCCACTGTTCTGAAGACAGATAGAGCAAGAGAAATTCTGTTACCCAGACTAATTAGGATCGGAAATAATTGCGGTAAACAAAACCCCTGATAATCCGGTGATCATCATGAAAAATTTAGTATTGTACTTCATCTTATTTCACTGTAATTAAGATATTACAATATATTTATGCAATTAAAAGTATATTTCACTCTACATTATTTTTATTTTTATAAAAAATACATTATTGTAGTTCACTAGACAAATACTGGTATGGCAACATAACAAAGACCCTGACCTGACTTTTATATCCCCGTAAGAGTGATCGCCATGGGATGTCATTCCTCAGACCTGGCGTACTAGGCCGCAGTTACCAGTCTAGACGATAACTGAAAATTAAAGAAAAAGAATAGCCGATCGCAAGATTCGAACCCAGGATCTTTGCTTGCGAAACCAAAATAATGTCAACCAATTTTTTTTTATTCATTACAGTGACATAATATACCAAATCGCTGTAGCTCAGTTGGTAGCGTGTTGGCTTTGTTTTCGAAAGCTCCTGAGATCCATCCCAGTAGCGACCATCCTGATTGAAGATTTTCACAATTATTTCACCTCAATCACACCAGGTTAATCCCGGAATAGTCCCTTAAAGTTGAGTCCTTGCCGACATCCTCACAGCTTCAGGTTTCCTACTCTATCCCTAGATGGATCCATTTCGGCCAACAGTGAACACTTTTGAATGACGTATTTCATTGCGTGATGACGTAAGCTGTAAGATTTTGCGGGAAACTAATTAATCCGAAAGATCCATGTATGACTCGGCGAGCCCCTGACAGGTAATTCTGAGTGACAGTAGCACTCCTAGTGTCAGGGGAACGTAACACCGAGCAAAATCGATATTCAGTATTTCACGTCGACATTTAAATGCACAAGAAGTCAATCAGTCGTTGCCTGTTACCTTTCAGTTATATTTCAATACATCAACGAGGCTACTCTATATTTTTCCTCCACCACAACATGAGTGTCCGTGGTTGGTAATTCCTCTGTCACGAGAGGCATTGTGATAGCATGATTGGTTGCGGGTGTCGCTAGCTAGCTGGTGATTTCCAGTCCTAGTTTACAGACTGATTTCTCGAAACGGATACTCTTTGCTTCACTCGACAATATCTTCCTGATTCGTCATATACCATTCAGCCAATGAGGAGGGGAATGTTTTACCAAGCTGTATCCAAATCTCAGTCAACTCAAAAGTTAAACAAAGATACAAGGATAAGTGCCTTTTTTCTTCTTATCTGTTTGAGGGAATCGTTTTGCTCAAATTAATAAATTTTATGAAAAAGTTATAGTTGGTTAATAAATATCTACTACAAACAGTACTTTTTTTCAATTTATATTTTGCTGTTTCTCTGCACTATTAAAATTTATTTTAGCTATACAGCATTTTCGTTATAGCAACACATGCTCCCAACGGACTCTTCTGGTCGTGTTTTACGTGTTCATATTTCTGTCAACCGTTGTTCGTGTCTCTTTATTGCACCAGGACCTGAGAACACTGTCATCGTTGGATGTGACTCTAATAAATAATTTTTTTAATCAACATAAAATTGATCGTCGTTTTTATAACGTAGACCGCATGACAGTTTTCAGTTGTGTACAGATATTCTACATCGCTTGAACTTATTGGTATATCCATTTCTTAAATATACTTTTACATTAGCTAACTACTAGATTTTAAGTTTTGAAATTGAGATATTTTGTTATTTGTAGCAGACCAGAAAAAAAAATGTTGGTCTTTATAAATTTCACTATCCCCGTCCGTCTGTTTATCCTTTTGTAATGAAGACTCGTCCCTAAAACAAAAGTAGTGAGAAAGCGCTTTCAGATTTAGTTTTAGCGACCTCGATTTCTTGGACCGATTTCAATCTGGTGAACGGGACGGCCATAACTCAGTTGAGTGTTAACATACTAAATGAATGTGCCTCCCTTTTTTTTCCAATACATCTTTCACTTTATTTTATACTTGCTGTTAATTTTCTCATACCTAAAATTGAGAGTTTGTGTGTCTGTGTGTTTGGGAAAGGTCATACAAGTGCTCCGTGCCCCACAGCTGTCAGTGTGAGCAACCAATTAAAAAATATTGTTCGTAATTATTTCCATACTATTAAACGTATCCGTATCATACTTAGCATTTAGCCACAAGGACAGGTAATAGAGGTACACAGGGGGCATTGCAGACTCCGACGTTGTCAGTGTTTCCAACTAATTTTGAAAAATTCACATTGTTTCCATACTGTTCTACATATACGCAACAAATTTGTCGTACTGTGATACGTCATAGTGCAGCACAGATGCTAAAGTTTTCAGTGTTGCCAACTAAATTAAGAAAATTCAATATTTCAAATGTTTCCAAAGCGTTGAACGCATACACAATACTTTTAGTATTTACGTACTGGGTGTTGCCAACCCATTTTAAATATATTTCCAGCTGTCAGTGTTGCCAGCATATTTTATTCACTCCGTACCAACGGGCGGGTAACTAATCTAGTATTCAATAATTTTAAGTGCGAAAGGAAAAACAGTATCAGTGCTGCTGGAATTTGAAATTCATTCCTCTCCTTGGACCTTGTGTTGTGAGTGATACATGACTTGTAAGCAGTTACATAAAAATGAATTAAGAAATAATTACTAACATTTTTAACGCCCTACACAAAGCTAGTTCTTTTGTTTCTAATTTCGTTTATTATCGTGATCCGGCCGAGCCTGAAATCCAAACAAAAACAAAAGTGAAACAATTAATCGAAAAGGTTTTCTATTGAATTTGTTCTCCAATCAACAACCAACCAGAAAACGTTAATGGAAAAATCTTCATCACTGGAACCATTAGCTGAAGTCAATTCGAAACTCCTTAGTGCTTTTCTTTTAAACGGGATGTTGACCCGTGTTGGTTGTATCAAGGAACCACATCTGTCACTTCCAGTTCTGTAGAGAGTAATGGCTACAGACTAGTTTCCTCTTTTCCAATTATTTAAGGGGAACATCAATTGTATGTATATGTGGGGACGTTGCGTTTGCAAACTTCATATTCTGAGCAACTGAGTAGGAATAAATACCAACATTGTGTAGGCTCTGTTTTTGAGAGCAACTTTTGACCAATGTTTTCTTGGCTTTCATCCCCTGTGTACGCGTATTTGTAAGGACTCTTCCGTGCTACTACTATAGAAAGTATGCTATGAAATTTCGCATGTGGGACGTTTCGCCAAAGAAATATCTTTTGATGTCACTAAGATGCTCAAGAATCAAGCTAGTTCTACAAGAAAGATATGTTCATTCCCTATAAATCGTATAGAAGTCCAAAACAAAGAAACATGGTAAAAATGAGTGTTCTCGTAGGAATTTGTCGTGTAAGTTGAAGTACGACCCTAGCAGATGAACATAGATTGTTTGAAAATAAGATTTCGAGAACGATATACGAGGCTAGAAGACCGGATAATGGAATAACTTCGCGGACTGTACGACTCACCCGATGTTGTAAGAAGAATGAACTCGCGAAGAATAAGATGGGCAGGTCACGGTTGGGTGGGGGACCTTTGTAGACGTCCTGGAAACTGCCATATTCGGTTCGTTTGCAATATACCCAAAAATACGTTGTATAAATATATTATTCTGTAGCAAGAATTGATTTCTAAGAATATGTAAAAAATATCGATATGCGTTAAAAAGCCGTTAACTATATTAAAATAAGACAAGAGGTGACAAGAATGCAATTAGGATCACCATAAATTTCCCTTACAATCCAAAACGATTGTAGATTGTATATTATAATAATTACAATTGTAATTGATTGTAACGTTAGTTACGACTGTAAACGATATGTGTTGTTTATGGGATTTCAGTAATGGACGTGTGTAGTGTGTCGAACAGAATAAAAAAAACCTGCAACGCCTATTGGACGAGGCGAAACACGTAGCACAATTTTATCAGTATTGTCCTATCAATGAGGTTCGAAGCCACAAACTCTGATATTCGAGTTACGATCACACTTATTTTCTTTTGGTGCTGATGAGTGTTCTGTCCAAAGACAAACCGCTGTACAACGTGAACTGACGGTGGTTTGCCATTGCCTTCCATCAGATGAAGATGATGTGCTAAGGACGAGACCTACAGTTTAATGTGGACTACGAACCACTTGTGTTCCCACCGTGAATCGAACTCAGAGAACCCCTTTGATTAGAAAACAGCGAATATTAATTATTTTCTTTTAAGGTTAGAAAATTGTGTCCTGAACTAATATATTGGTATATCTATATACATTATAGTTAATTTGCCGTTTTAAAAGATTAATTTTTTGCAGATTGTCCGCACGTTTGATGACATTTTTTTAAAAAAATGGCCCTCCATGTAGAAAAGTTTATAAAATCCACCGTTTCAAAGACATAGGAATGGGAAAAGAATACAAAATGCGTAACTTTGTTCAAATGAATATGTTTTTTCGAACTCGCGCGAAATTTAAATGCCTGTGAAAAATTCGAACAGGAAAGCAGCAGATGATTCAAACAACCCGAGACCCAAATCAGAGAGAAATTGTCTGGGATCAGGTTCGTGTAAAAAAAAAGAGAGAGAGAGAGAGCGAAAGAGAGAAGAAGAAGAGATTGAACTAGATGCGAAGAGAGAGCAAAAGTACGTGTAGTGACGTAATCAATACGAAATGCATCCTGGTAACACCAAAGGAGATCTTTGAGTAAGAGAAGAAAATAAAATGACATGAGAGAGTTATTCATTTCTTTCCTTTTTCCAACCTTTTTCAACACTTTTTCCCCTTCTAACAAAGAACCAATAGATAATAGAATTTAATTGAACTAAAGGGAAAGAATGGATTTCTCAATACGGGTGTTCCTTACTGTAAAATTTGCCTTTCTGAGGCAGGGCGTGACGGTGGTGCTCTCTGGTGGATAGAATTTCACGTTTCCCGACCATACACAAAAACCGTGAATGTTAGGTAGATGTGCACGAGAATTTGGGTCTGACTGGCTTTGTGGAAACAAAGGCTTTTGAGTAAGTCAGTAATAAGTTATGAATGGCGGTAAACTCTCAAAATAAAGAAAAAAATCAATTTCTATTCAAGTCACTTTTTTTTTATTTCAATCATCAACCAGAAAGTTTTAATTACCATTCCATGATTTTTCTTAGGGGGTAAACCTAATTAGAAATTATTGTCTGAGTAATATAATCCAGTACTTGTTAAATATCTTATTCATATTGCCCTATAATTTCGAACCCATAATCTCCTTTGCTGCAAGTCACTGAATATATCTCTGTTCAAGCTTTAATAGACATAAATCCACGTTGAAATCCTTTTCAAGGTTTAGAATAACTTCTTTTTTTTTTTGTTAACTCTGGTCGACTATTTATGACATCATCATGATAGTTTGGTGTTATGTCTAATGTGTAACAGTTGGTATCACGACAATTGCTATTAACTTAATTCCAATGTTATTTTTAAAGCATTTGGTGTGAACATGTTGACTGATCTTTGCTAAGAATAAGGACAGTACTTTATCACATAATTATTAAATAATCAATATTAAAGAGTGAAAAGTATGTGACTGGACCGGGGATCGAACTAGGGTCCTTTGTCTTACCGTCCCAATGCGCTACCAACTGCGCCACCCAGTCGACCCGCTTCCAAATCACACACCTTCCACTTTTGTTGTCGATATTCTCTGTCGAAACTACCTGGAAAGTTCCACAACTTCCAGTTGTGCTTGGACTTTCCTGTGTCTCATAATGATGAACATCTCACACGGAAGAAATAATTTCCAAAGTTGAAATGGAGGTGGTTTCGAGAGAGAACATCGACATCAAAAGTGGAAGGTGTGTGATTGGGAAGCGAGTCGACTTGGTGGCGCAGTTGGTAGTGCATTGGGACGGTAAGACAAAGGTCCCGGGTTCGATCCCCGGTCCAGTCACATATTTTTCACTCTTTAATATTAATTGTGTCTGTACCTACAGAGGCTTGGTGTACAGAAAAATCGGAAGTTGCCTCCATTTCAACTTTGGATATTTAAATAATCCTTTACCCAATTTAATTTCTATTTTCAGTTTGGTCATTTTGGACTGTATTCAGGAGGATAGAACTGGAGTTAGTCAAGTAAAGGAAAGCGTACGAACGGAACCACCACTCATCTATCACTGAGTGAAAATGAACGTTAGTATGTTTGATTGCGCATCACACTGAAACGGCTTGACCGATTCCAATAATTTTTCGTACATGATCAGATAATGGCCACATCTGGGATGTTATCATATTATTGTATTCTAAAATTATTATCTTCAGAGATAAGCGGCCATCTATTTTTTTCCATTGAATTCCAATGGCGATTGTAACAACTAACAACAATAGAATCACAAATAAATTATATCTTATATGTTTTAAATTTAAATTTCGATTGTTGTAAATAAAAATATTTATATTTAATTTAATTAATTATTATGTATAAAAATATTATCAATATTGTGGAATTATAAATGCAAAATATTCTTGTTACAAGTTTGGAAGGCCACCATCACATTCACTGTAGACCGTGATTACTAAATACATCTTCGAAATCATTGAAAAAGTCTGGAAGACAATTACATTTTAAATAAGCAAAACATTTTAATTTTTAACATTTTTATGGAGGAACTTCTATCAACAATAATAAACCTAACCTATTCAAACCATACTCTAAATCACTTAACCTAACCTCACCTAACCTGACCTAAAATATCCTAAACTACACAGATAAAATGTCTCTATTAATTTAACCACTGTGCTCTACGTTTCAGGAGCTATCTTAAATTTAAACGCAACACCAGTCCTCGAGTAACCCAAAGCTGATTTTGGAGTAGGTAGTGAAACTCCTACTTTTCTTGTTTCCGAAGTTTTGTTATTACATTCACACCACATTGTGTTGTTTCAAATGAAACTATCAAAATATCTTTTGTGAATACGGAAGAGTTTTTGTAGAAAAGTGGTTACAGAAAGATAAAATTACTATCTTTGGTTGTAAATAAGAAAGAAAAAAAAACTTCAAGCTTCGATGTGCTGATAAGTAATCCATCGCACACAGTAAAAAACGGTTTCTTACAATTGAGAAAAAAAAAGTTCTTATCTGTGCACCAAGAAACAATTTTCTTAGAAATGAGATATCAGCATTCTCAGTTAATGGAAAATGAGAACATGTCAGCTTGAAAGCAAGATTAGTGATCTCATTTTTAAACCGGCATGTTCTTATTTTCAATTAAATGAGAATGATGATATCTCATTTCCAAGAAAATTGTTTCTCTGTTCACAGATAAGAACTTTTTTTTCTCAATTTTAAGAAACAGTTTTTTTTTGCGGTGCGCCAAATAAACTTTAACAAGCAGAGTCTTTATACAAAAGCTAACACGAGGGCTAGAATTGTCGGGGGAAGGGGCGATTTTCCCCTATGGAAATTTCGCTTCTCCTTCACTAAAGTCCTCTTACCCCATTTGATTGTTTGATCCACCGGTAAATGCCTACCGTTTATCGACAAAATTACCCCCACCTCCACCAACGAAAATATGTCAATTCAGCTACTGGCTAGCACGGTTGAGAAACGTACATGCCACGCGGCAAAAAAATTAAAAACAAAGGTGGATATTTCTCTTTGTAAATTGTAAACAACATCCTGAATGTGCTGGATTAGCACCGAACCGAATTTAACACCGTTTGTTACTTGCTCTGCGTTTAAACTGTAACACAGTGCCTCTGTTAATCAGTAACACCGGATCTACCATCTTGAGCACATAAAATAGTGACTGACACCCAATCCTTGCTACGTATATGTTAAAGTCGTGTTGAACTAACACCGATAAATTTGGGGCCGTTGTAAGCTTACTTTTACAAAACCGAATCTGACCTAACCTCAGGGGTGGATGTAGGAGAGAGACCCTGGGGGAAGCATTCACTTTCAAAGCTATCGTTTAGAATGAAACATTTAAAGTCATTCTGAAATAACTACAAGGGGGCAATGGCCCCCATGCCCCCCATAAATCCGCCCATGCCTAACCTAACCTTACTTTATAATAACCAGCCTAACAACGAGTGGGCTGGAAATTAAGAACTATTTAAACACGATGTGGTTGGAATTGTGATTGACAGGAATTGTAGTAATGTTTAAAAGAGTCTGCATACTGGTTAAATTTGTCACAAGTCGGAACTCCGTTCTGTCAACAGATCCAGTTCGTTCAATAGAAAATATCACGTGGACACCTTTAATTAACTCTCTTCATCGATTCCTTCTTTATCAATATTTCCTTGACCTTGTTACTCAATATTTATTGAATTTGAATTTTATTAAAGGGCTTTCCCAGCCGACACAGGAACGTTGATTCGACGTGGAGAATAAGTCGCTTTCGTCAAATCGATGTCAGAGGCTGAAATTGTCGACGCCGAAAATTGGTCATTTTCGTGGAAAAGACGTTGTTAGGTCGAATTTTTTGACGTCGATGTTGTCGACGTACAATCGACGAAGGTGAAAAGACGTAGAAACAACGTCATTGCAACCAAATTTCGATCCTTGTGTATAACAATGAAAATATGTTACAGAAGTGTCAAATGAACGCTTTTTGTGTTTTAAAAGTTGTAGTATGCATTTTTTCCCCTGTTTAAAGTGATAATTTTTAAATATTCTGAAAGTCGTTACATTTTTATGGAAATGACGTCGTCATTACTTTTCGTCGTTCTTTCAACGTTAATTCTACCTTCAGTTTTGACGTAGATTCAACGTCGATTGGAGCGACATATTTCGTCATTTCGACGTCCAAAATATGCCATTTTGACGTATGTGTGCCGGCTGGTTTATGTAATTTTGCTCGGGACGAGTGGACGATGATGGAAGAATTAGCGGAATGAAGAAAGTAGGAGGAACCTGGAGGACCCCGAGAAAACCAAGGCACGCACTTTTGTCCACCACAAAGCCCACATAGGACAAGTAGGGTTTGAACTGAGGACTCCACGCACCCGAGGTAAGTACTCTTCCACTGAAACACATTTCTAAAAACTTTATTTTTCTGATCAACTGATATTCCTTAAAATTCCTCTGTGTCGACTGATATCCTCCATATCCATACGCAGAGCGAGTTTCGAACCCACATGCTTGAAGTTAAAGTCCTAACACCCTAGACCACACGGCTACCGAGACTCGTTGTAACTTAGGTCTTACTGTTCACATCTTGATTGATCTGTTTAAGAACACAGAAGGGGAAAAAATTGCACAAAAAAATGGCACAAACCGCTAAAAGTGAATCCGTTATTTCGTGACAATTGTGGAAAGTAGGCATGATTGAGCTAATATGATCCGTATAAGCAGATCTCATGCATCAGTTGTATTGGGAAATTCTCCATCTGTTTTGGATCTATAAAGGATATCCTCTCTCTCGCTCTAATATATATATATATATACACCGTGTATATATATATATATATATATATATATATATATAGAGAGAGAGAGAGAGAGAGAGAGAGAGATAGATATATAGATAGATATAGATATACACTATGGGGGAGGGTAATGTGTGTGTGCAAAAATCTTTCAACCTCATGTTATGTTTTGATCCTAATTTTTTCCCCTACATACAATCTGTCCCTTTCACCCATTCACTTCAATGGTACATTTGAAATGAAGCTTTTCATCTGGTTTGTTGCTATATAGATTGTGTCATTGTATTTTGCAATATATATATATATATATATATATATATATATATATATATATATATATATTTTTTCAGGAAATGATGCAATGTATAAACCACAAAAGCAAATTTTCTGTCAATTTATGAAAAGTGAGTGGTGCATTATGGGTATCCTCTCTTTTCCCCTTCTGGTCCATGACATAGTTTCCCCCATCCTTTTACCACACAAAACACAGAAAGAAAAAAAAAGACTCACACATGCACAGACATTCATATACATACATGACGAAGACTTCGTTTGAACCAAAAGCCCAACAGTATAATTGATGGAAACAATGAATTAATTGAAAATCATGAACACAGCAAGAATTAACAAAACAAAGAAGAAACTAATTGCGCTTAAGTGTACACATACATGTCATTGGAGAGACATAAAATAAATAGATCACAACAACTCATGTTGTGGGATTTATGTGACGATTTACTTTTAATCCTTGCATACTTTTTTTTATCTTAATTAATTTGACAAATGGTTGAAGATTCATTAATCTAAATTACATCAAAGATAATATTAAATTTAAACTACAACACAAATTTGAATTATGATCGTTTTTTGTGTGTGAATCAGAAAATCATAACCGTAGGTTTGAAGACATTTATTTATCGAGGGTAAAACGATATGCAATCTTTATGAAATTGAGTTGTTTTTACCTAATTATTGAAAAAAAATCAGGTGGATTTTTTCTATTGAAACCTCGTAAAAAGCTAAACAATTGGAAAGTTGTAAAATTGACCTGTAATGACACTTTGTAAACTCCTGTTTAAACTGATTTGCCATTGAAAACTCGTTTATATGTTGAGAAAGGTTTCATTGAATATTTGTTGATGAAAATTCACAAAAGACGTCCTGACTTTTTAGTGCAATTTTTAAATCAATTTTTACTGTCTCTTGTAAAATTTCGAATTTGTATTTACGAGATGCAATGTTTTACCCTTGATATGTATACAAATGAAGTTTGACGTTCTTTTAATAATTAAATAGGATTAGCGGTGCAGGAACGATTTTGTGTTGAAAGTAGTACAATTATCCAAATTTGATAAAGGCAAATTATTATTATTATCAAAATGCATGGTCTCTATCGCTCGCCAAGTTTACTTTTCAGTAAAATAAGAACCTATACTAGCAAGCCAAATGCCGACCCCGACGGCGGCCCGACCAAATTACCGGTAGTAGTCGGGGAATGCTGGGCGCGATCCATAAGTGACGTTTGGTCGTCGGGCCGTTTTCCGGGCCGCCGTCGGTATCGTCGAACCATCTTCCGGACCGTCATCGGGGTCGGCATAGAGGTGCAACCAAGCCCGAACCCCGACCACCGACGTCGGCTTTTAAAACATGATTTGTATCTGTTGGGAACTAAAAAGAGCCACCGGGTGAAGTTTTGGATCGAGTCACCGAGTCTAGGCTTCGGACCTGACCTCGATGTAGACATGATATCCGGAGAACAAAGCAGAGTTTATAGGGGTGCACTCGTAAATTTTCTAGTACCGGAACGTTTTCATTTTTACCATATGTCATACCAATAACTGTGAAGTTAGGAATAGACGTAAGTAATGACGTCAACACCGCTCTCTGTTGGACGTAAACAAACTGATCTCATTGTTTTTGAACAGTATATTAACCATTGTTGTTGTTGAAATAAAACGTTGACCAGACTTACGGATAAAACATTTTTCTCCCAAAAGCAGTACCGGAACGACGTTCCGGCACGTTCCGGTACCAGCACATTCCTGATAGTTTATAATTATTTCCTTGCGTTTTTGAGCACTGTTTCTTTCAGGAGTGACTAGGATCGGAATAGTTATCCCTAAGGTACGAAAAATACGATGCCGAAATTTCCAGTTATTTCCCAGACTTGGTCATTTTGGCCAAGTTTCGGATCGGGTCTCTGAGTCATCTTTGTTCGGTTCAGATTGGACCTGCATCCGTCCACAAACGTGAATACACTTGACATGAACAACCACACAGAGTTCACTTATCCAACATCCAGGACCTATATTTACCATTTTGAGGCAAATTCAGGACGTTCTGGATACCAAAGGGAATCGATATTAGGCAAGGTTTTCGTCCGTTTACCAGGTGCTTGTTTTACGAAAGTTCTTTGCAACTTTTCACTCTCCATCTTGCATGTCCGGAGGACTGTCTCAAGAGCGCTAACCTCCCGCTACAAGTTTTAAGTTTACTGTCTCTTTTTTGCTTACTTTTGGCTGTCAAAAGTCCACTAACAATTTAATATTGCTTTGTATAATCACATTCATCGCACAAAATGGTAGCAAAGTGACTGAATTAGAACAGGAGTTTGTGGCGGGAAGTTAGCGTTCTTAAGACAGTCCTCCCGAAATGCAAAAGGAAGAGTAAAATGTTGCAAAGAACTTTCGTGAAACATGGCCCAGGTTGTCTTCATATTTTTGTTCAACTCCTTTATTTTAAATTTCTTATTTCGATGGTCTTATTTCGGTTGTGAAAGTTGGAGTATGACTCTAGTAGATGAACATAAACGATTCCGAAAATTTCAGTACGACCCTACCGGATGAATATAAATAGTCGCGAAAGTTAGAGTACGACCCTAGCAGATGAACATAAATTACGAATGTTTGCAAATGTTTGGGGTTTGAGAAAGATATACGGGCCGAAACGTGACGAGATAACTGGAGAATGGAGGACACTGCATAATGAAGAGCTTCACGGACTGTACGAGTCACCGGATGTTGGAAGAATAATGAAATCACGAGGACTAAGGGTGAGTTCTACAATTTTGCGTACTCTGATTGGCCAAAATATGGCTTGGCCTCAACTTAGCCCTGACCAAAAGCTTATCCGTCGATTATAGAACTGACCTTAAGATGGGCAGGCGATGTAACTCGGATGGGAGGAAAAACGAAGATTATATTCTATCTTTGTTGGAAAGCCGGAGGGAAAGACCCCGTTGGGAAGACCGAGACGACGTTGGTAGGACACTATCAGAAGGGATCTTCGAGAAGTAGGTGTTTGTGATGAAAACTGGCTTGATCTTGCCTAGCATAGATCCCGATGCCGAACGTTTGTTACTACGGCGAAGAACGTGCGAGTTCCGTAAGCCATAGAGTAACTAAGTAAGTATTTCGATGGTCAGTTTCCATAAATTCGACTTTCCACTACATTTACATATTTTAGTCTACGATATTCACATGAGCTCGCAACATACGTTAGAATGTACCGCTCAAAGAGTAGGGAAACAACTGTGCGTGGTTATTGTATGATTGGTGCGTTTCACGCAGTTGAAACGCACAGTTTTTGGAAATCCTGACTGGAGTCGAAAAAAAAACTGAAACGCCCTCAACCTAAGATCCCTAAAGAGGATCACACAGACAAATAGGGTCGCCAGGAGTCTAGAGTACCCACGCAACGCATCTAACCTAACCTCTAGCTTCAAACATTTTCTACACCCCAGACGAGCGGCGCAGAACCTTCCAGATTTAAGAATATCTGGGAAAGAGGATTCCGGATCCTTGTGATCGCTGTAAAAAAAAAAATAGATCGAGGGAGGAAATACCGGTAAGGCGACACCTCCAATCGTTTAATCAGATCGTCAGTTCATATTCTGAAGTACCAGCTGGTTCAGATTAGCGACAGATTAAAACAAAAAAACTCAAATCTTTACTTGGGAAATAATCTCAAACGATGTTACGCATAACGACTCATATGTGACTCATACTATGTCTTTACTCACTTCGAAGTCTACAGGGTGGCAAAAGACCATGTCTTACCTTTACCTTAGTAGGGCCCCACACCTGTAGTCTGGAATCGCAATTCCTGAAATAAAGACGAACGAACACAAACGAATGACAGTCGCAACTCAATCCAAACGTAGTGTCATAACGCACAAATGCAAATAATATTTATTCACACAAATCACATGCTGGAGTCACTTGATATGTCGACGAAGAAATAACCCGAAATTCAATATATAGTTCCTTTCCCAAGTTATCACTTCTCAGCTGGCGAAAGAATCCTACACTGGTCCATGGATTTATGAACCGATCTAATCTAATTAAAATCACATCACTCAATACGATAGGTTTACCGAAACAGAAATAATTAGTATCAATTGCTGTCAAGTTCACGTAACGATTAGTAGCTAATTTCCAATAGATATCAAGTCAAACATTAACTAACTCACTGCACATTATAAATATTACTAAACACTGTAAGAGGATTATCAACTAATGCCGTAGATCGTACCTGGTTAACTGAGAGGTTTCTATACTACGTTCACTGAACATTATTAACACAAGATATTTTCGAAGAAATATAAAAATTTCAGAATTTCAATTTATTACTTTGAATTTACATATTGCACGTTTCGCATATGATAGTTTCATAAGGATCTGAACTGAATTACTGTTGAGTTGTAGGAACAAACAAATTTGAATCGTTGGTATACATTGAATTAATTAAGCAGAACTGAAAGTTACGTAGTCACACATAAATGTCCATAATTTCTATAATAATTAATAAATTTTGTTGATATTTTCACAAATTATTCCCGAAACATTGTTATTTAATTTAGAAAAGTTTTGTTACAGAATTACTTACACGAAAGGAGTTCTAGTCCAAAATACATCGTAATGAAAGAATCTATTTCGCTCTGTTAATTGAGTGACGTCATTACAGATGATTACTACCTTATACAAAAGACGTTCTGAATAAATCTTGAAAATACAAAATAATATTATAAAATAAGACTTTTTCATTGGAGAATAGTGGTTGGAGTTGAAACCAAAAT
>JAGDQP010007945.1:2087-65095 GCA_022664845.1 Lepisma saccharinum | reverse complement strand
CCCCCCCCCCCGAGCATGAAAAATACGACGCAGATAATATATAATAAATCATCCATATTCAATCCACTAGTGGATGAGGCCTCTCCTCGAAGGGAGGAGTTGGTCTACTGCTCCCACGCTGACCAGACGGGTTGGGAGAGGAGAGCCGAAGCTTATTCACAGCAGCTCCCCAATTGTCCTCACGATGCTGGGTCATATATATTTGTTAATATTGTGAGAGAATCATATTCAGGCATACAGTAACACCACATATAAGTTAAGATACGTCTATTTACTTATCAAGGAATTTCACAGTAAGAAGGTTCTCGGAGTCATTCGAGCGGCTGTTCATGCTGGGTTTCCTGGCTGAGGTTTTTCTAGAGTTTTTCCTCAGTCACCAGACATATGCCTGAATGGTATCTACAAACTAGGGCTTCGCTGACTACCTTTCAACATCCTCGCCTCCACCCTATCCCGTCTTGAGGCTGAGATGCCCTAAATAAATGACACACCCTAAATAAATAGATTTATGCAACAGAAACAAGACCAGGTCATCGGGTCAATAATTGGATGAAGATTCAATCATGAGTCGCCAGGTCAAAGTTGGTTTGGTATTTGGGTAATGATCGGGTCACCGGGTCAGTCGTTTCGGATTAGGTTAGGCCGTGTCTCCCGGTTACGTGGCCCGATTTCCGATCTGATTTTAAGTTCTTTAAAACGAACAGGTTCTTACAAGGATATGTTAATAAGCGATAAAGGTAACCTACCAAAGGTTCTATTTTTTTTAAGTTGGCGGCAACGGGGATAGAACCCTGGACGTCTCTGTGATAGCCTAATGCCAACTGCGCTCACACTATATTCGTCAGTTTTCTTGCTATTTACAGGGTGATTTACGAAATCAATAACAGGGTCTTAACTTAGCTTCTAGTGCACATAAATCTTTGAAACAAGACATGTTAATTACCAAAGTCCATGTGCCGAATCACGTGGTAATGCTTCTGAAATCAGGGGCGTCTCGGGAATACCTCGACGGGGGGAAGGCCAACTTCAAATTTTAAATGGCAGTAGGAGTTGATTTTGCCCCCATTAAAACAATCTCTAAATTTTCTACAACTTTAGAGGAAACATATTTCGATAGCGTGAAATACTAAATGGGGATATGTGAAATAAAAGGGTGAAAATTTCAAAAATAGGAACGTCTCGAGAATACTTTTACGGAGAGGCAACATCAACATTTTAAATAGAAACAATGATTGATTTTGCTTGTTTTTAAACAAACATGAAATTTTAAGCAATTTTCAGCTGATTTTTGTTTAAAAAGTTTTCAGTTACAAGAGCTACTTGGTAAGTTAACTGTTGACCTACCAAATTAACTCTCGTAATTGCCAAACTTTACGAGATATTAAACAATGTTTTCTCTGAAAGTTGTTCAAAATTCCGTGTTTGTTTCAAAGAAAGCAAAATCAACCATTGTTTATATTTAAAATTTTAAGGTCCCCCCGTAACAGTATTCCCGGGACGCCCCTGTTTTCTAATTTTTCTCCCTTTGATTCCGCATATTCCATTTAGCATTTCACTTTAGTTTGGAACCTTTATTTGCTTTTTTTTGTGAGTTACAGCATCCGAAAATCCTTTACACCATGTTAATTTCGACTACCAATTGGGCCGCGGTGGCTTAATTGGTAGAGGGCTCACCTCTGGTGCTAGGGATCGTCGGATCGATCCCTGTTCATGCCATGTGGGCTTTGAGGTGGATAAACACCGTGTGCGTGGGTTTTCTCTGGGTTCTCCCACTTTCTTCATTCCACCAATTCATCCCATCGTTATCCATCCGGCCTTAGCCAAAGTTGCCTAAAGGCCTTAAATTAAAATTAAAATTCGATCATCAATTATTAGTTCTATCTGCCAAAGGGTATGAGCTATCGAAATATCTTTCCTCTAAAAGTTGTTCAAAATTTAGGAATTGTTTCAATGGGGGCAAAATCGATCCCTGTTGCCATTTAAAATTTTGAAGTTCACCCCCTTCCCTCCGTAAAGGTATTCTCGAGACGCCCCTGATTTCAGAAGCATTATTACCACGTGATTCGGCACATGCACTTTGATATTAACATTTTTTGTTTCAAAGATTTATGTGCACTAGGAGCTGAGTTAAGTCCCTGTTAAGGATTTCGTGAATCACCGTCTAAGGCGTTAGGCCAGCAACTTGAAGTTCGTGGGTTCGAATCCTTCCAGGCGCATGGATGTTGGTGGATTTTAACTAGGTGTATAGGGTCGAATCGTGACTGGCCGAAATTACTAGACTGACCCATATAAAATAAAGTTTTCTTGCTATATACTGAAAATGTTTGATGTGAAAGTGAAAATCGTAATAATGATAGGACATTTTGTGATTAAAATATGTATTAGAAGAGTATAAAAAGCGATCGTAAAGAAAACATTGCACAAGTGTAATAAAATCTCCCTTCAGAAGAACTCGATAACCACCCAGCACTTCTTGTGCACGAAACTTAGAAGTTTAGGTTGATATGTATAGATATATTAAATGTATACAAAAAGTGTATTTTTTTTCAATGTCACAAAATTTCGAGAATATGCAGTATAAGTTTTATTTCCCTTGCTCACCTGTTACGTAATTCACGCTCTTTTCGGGGACACCTAAAGTTTTTTAAAATTGTTGTGTACTAATGCTATATCCTGCTTACTCAACTGACACAAATTTTGTACTAGTGCATATTTTTACAAATGATGACGGAACGGGTGTTCTGCCCGAAGGCGGATCTGTGACCAGAAGGTCCCTGGACAAGATGAACTGATGGTGGTTTGCCATTGCCTTCCATTGGGTGAAGATGACGTCCTAAGGATGGGACCTTCAGTTTAAACTGAGCACCGAACCACTTGTGTCCCCAGCTCTAATCGAACCCGGGACTCCTTCGTTACAAGGCAGTGAACGTTATCACCCACCCACCGGGGACAACTTTTACAAGAAGAAAGTCATAATCTAAAGCAACGATATCCAACAAAAGATGGCAGCACTACCTCCGTATATGTCTAATGTATTTTCACTGTTATACCGTATTTCATTGCTGTTCCTAAAAATTCAAGCCTAGAGAGGTCAGACTTTCAGGGAAGAAAGTTCATAACCAGTTCAAGAGCATGATTGATACCAATTTTTAATTTTGTTTTTTGTTAATTGTTGAAAGAGCTTCATTGTTATAGGTTTCGATATTCACAACAACAATGAAGGAAAACGAAACTAAAAAATCGGCATCGATCATGCACTTGAATTGGTTATGAACTTTCTTCCTTGAAAGTTTGAACTCTCTAGGCTCGAATTTTTAGGAGCAGCTAGGAAATTTCGTGCAACGATAAGAATACTTTAGACATATACGGAGATAGTGCTGCCATCTTTTGTTGAAGATCGTGCTTTAGATTATCCTTAAATAGGTTTATTGTTTAGATGATCCTGGATTCATCTGTTGATATTTCTCGCTGAAATTGAATTTTCTTAGTAACTCAGGGCTGTTCGTTTCAAACACGATATCAAAACTTGTTTTACATTCTTTAGTTCACAATGGCTCGTGGTGTCCTCAAATCTTGCTACGTTAATTTAACTCATTACCCGATGTCATCTAATGATGAAATTCTGTACAGCGACGAAAGTCGGGTGACAGTACAATATTCCATCGTTAATTTAATATATTTCTATATTTTACAGATTAAAAGCATATTTTAATATATTTTTAATATGGACACTTTTATCTTATAATAAATTTTAGCCTGCAACGATGTTGCGTTTGACTGATTGCATAACACTTTAGGATTTGGATAAAAAAAAACATTAGCTTGAGAAAAAGTATACGAGCACCGAAATAATAAAAAAAAATAGTAAAAAAAACTTCTTAAAGACATATTTTTCTTAAAACAATTCGTACTAAAACGTAAAAAATAATGTTTATGCATGACTAAAAAGAAAAGCATGGGGCACGCCTATTGAAGAATTTATAAAGCGACTGTATGTGAGAGCACGCCCTATGCTTTTCTTTTTAATTATGCATACACAAAATTATTTTTTACTTCTTTGGCACGAATTGTGTAAGAAAAGTATGTCCTTAAAAAGTTATTTACGTTCTTTTCTTCAGTTCTCAATGGTTCGTGGTGTCCTCAAATTGTGCAACGTTAATTTAGCTCAGTTCCCTACAATGATAAATCTGCACAGCGACGTAAGTCTGTTGACAATGCAATATTCCATTGTTACTTGCATTTATTTCTATATATTTATATATTTTAAAAGTATATTTTAATATTTAAAAAAATATCCATAAATACTAGCCTGCAATGCTGTGGCGTTTGTCTGGTTGCAGAACACTTTAGGATTTGGGTAGAAGAAATAATAAAATAACTTTCTAAAGAAACACAAACAATTCGTACTAAAAGGTAAAAAAAAATGTTTATGCATGACTAAAAGGAAAAGCATGGTGCGCGCTCTCATATGCAATCACTTTATAAATTCTACAATTAGCGCGCCTTATGCTTTTTTTAGTCATGCATAAACAAAATTATTTTTTACTTTTTAGTACGAATTGTTTCAAAAAAGTTTTTTTTTTTTTTTTTTTTTAAAATTGATAATGGTTCATCTTGTCCTCAAATCTTGCAACGTCAATATGAACTTCTTTATCCTAAAATAAATACTATATAGTCTGCAACGATGTTGCGTTTGACTGGTTCCAGAACACTTTAGGATTTGGGTGGCGAACTATCAGCTTGAAAAAAGTATCCGAGCACCGAAATAACTAACTAACTAACTAAATAAATAAATATATATATATGAGCTCCTGCGTAGCCTAGTCGGTAGCGCGCTCGACTTCAGTGCGAGCGGTCCCGGGTTCGATTCCCGATGGGGCTCAAATATTTCGGTGTTGACCCAGCATCGTGAGGACAATTGGGGAGCTGCTGTGAATAAAAGACAGTGGCGATCATAGTGAGAGCGTCGGCTCTCCTCTCCCAACCCGTCTGGTCAGCGTGGGAGCAGTAGACCAACTCCTTCCTTCGGGGAGAGGCCTCATCCACTTCTGGATTGAATATGGCTGATATATATATATATACTTTTTGTAATCAATTCGTCACTTTATAAATTCTTCAATTGACGCGCCCCATGCTTTTCGTTTTAGTCATTCATAAACAAAGTTATTTTTTACTTTTTAGTACGAATTGTTTAAGGAAAGCATGTTTTTTAAAGAAGTTTATTATTATTATTATTATTATTATTATTATTATTATTATTATTAGCATTGCCTGAATGGATTCAGTTTTCATTTGCGACTTTTTCTCCGCCCATATGTAGATCATGACAGATGATCAGATCTCCTCATGGGTGCTCGAGAAACAACAATAGTTCAATAACTAGCATCAAAATGAATTTCTGTAGTTGTTCGTGGTAAAGTATTTTAGCTATTGTATGTAACTTCAAACCAATTTAATCATTTTCAAAGTCGTTTTGCAAGCGATAATGTTTCTCTGTTCCAGAGAGACTTTTCTGGAAGAAGCTCCCCCCGTGAACACAACGCACGAAAATCTTCAAACTCGATTTTTCTTATGAACGATTCAATATGGCGCATCAACAATTTACATTTTTTTCTCCCTTCTCAATGATGACTACACGATAAAACAATTTCAACAAAATCTGTGAGGGAGCACGTTGTACGTGTATGTTCTCTTTGTAAGATTGGTAGAACGCTTTCTTGATCTGTTGTATTCAGTAGTTTTGATGAAGTGCTTTCGAAACTCAATGTGTCAGTGGGCGTGGTAGCGCTTGTGAAAACTTTCGGCAGCAGTGATCAATCGCCTTGTCCTTAATTGTCGGAGGCTCACCTTTCAACAGGTTTTGCACCATGAGAGCGAAAGAGTGGGGAAGCAGGGATGAATATCTATGCGAAGAACATAACGCGAGGGAATGACCTTGTGATACCCAGCAAATGCATAATAGATGACCTCGAATGCACTCTTCAGGTAGCCAATCGCGATAGTATTAGATTAGGATGCTCTCAGGTGGGCTACGGCATGCAAAATAAAATATGAAGTCATTACGGTTCCGGGCCGAGCTCTTCTGGGACAACACGGAATTGATGTCTCAAAACAGCGCGAAATCTCAAAGCTCATTTCCCCTCCAGTTTCAAAATCTTGAGATTTATGCAAAGCAAGTAAATGCATTTCGGGAAGAGAGCGAAGAGGGAGGTGGAAGGATGAGGTGTAGGAAGGAGAGAAGTACATGCCGTTGCCGGCGAAGGAGTCACCCCCTTCCCCGTGCATATGTAAACCCCAATCCCTTCAGTCATTAATGGCCTCCCAGGGGCCCCCTTGAGATCTGCTCTGCTTAACTTTAATGTGCTGGGAGTTGCTGGAGTCCCCAGTCTCGGGGATTAAGCTCTCTACTGCACTTCATCCGGGGCGCCCCCAGAGGGGGTTCTCCTCGCGACTCGAGAAACATTTCACGACGAAGATTTAGGTTCCCGAGCCTTCTAGAAAGGGATAAAATATTGTGATTCCGTCATATTTATATGTTGCTTTCGACCTAGACTTGGGAATAAAACGTCACCAAAGGAAAACGCGACGATGCCTTCTACCGAAAAAAAGAAAGAAAGAAGAAGTCCAAAGGGGTGGTGGGTTGTGAGTAAGCAGTATACGTAAGACGACGAAAAAGGAGTTTTAAGATGTTCTCTCAGTTTCCCCAAAGGAACGACTTCATTTCCAGCTGATGAATGGGAGGTTGGTGGTGCTGCCGCCAGATGTCAGCTTTGAGACTCTTCTTCCCCTCCCTCGTTCCCGTGTGCGCACCTCTCTGGAGAAAACTTTGATGGATGGGGCAAGGTAATCCGGCATCCAAATGATTTGCCATCCCAAATTCAGATGGGACTGTGTTTCTGAAGGTTTCGTTATCTACAGGGAATTACTGTGAGAGATTAAGTTTTCAAAGTAAGAAGTCATGGCAATACTATAGTGTTACACCATAAGATATTAAGTGTTCCCACTGTCTAAAGGTCATACATGTTTGTTTCTTCTGTATATCATATCCGTTTTAGTTGCAAGTATCTGAGACTTGAAGCTACTACAACGCAAAAATATATTGAGTGATAAAACTGATATAAACCTACGCAAAGTTGTTTTCTAAGAACATCACCAATTGCTTCCTTTTATCAAGTGGCGGAATCTTGACAAAACCACACGACTCAGTGAGAACTGAAATGACCTGGATTCAGGGTTGTTTCATTGATTGATTGTGAGTTTCGTCCTAAGCGAACAGATACCTTGTAAGTACGGAACGTACTAATTACGTGGGTTCCGAACCACACTTGGCTTGAGACAGTGTGTGGATCCACAGACTAACATGTGATGCCACACGCCAGAAAGCTGTCTATCCTCGCTACTAAATGTTGTCTTTATAATAGATGGACTCGACCACAAGTCCCGTTATGTTCCATACCTGTCTGGAAATTGATGCGATAGTATAAAATCCAGATGCACTATTCAGTTATCTTTAATGTTCTTCTGATAGCTGTAGGTTCATCGTAACGAATTTAGTCTTCTTCTTTCTCTTCAGTTTTCGTTTTTCCTTCAGGCGTATCGTTCAGTAATCAATCTGAAAACTTATTCGTAGACTTACTGTAAGCAGGTCTCTCAATCCTCTTTGTGGTTTCTGGTTATCTCCAGTATCGTTCTTGCCGCACAATACACGATATTTAATAATGAAACATTTTGATTCCACGAGGTTCTTTAAATGCTTACATAAAACTGCAGGGGGTGGTGAAACTTCTATCAACTCTGTGGTGCATGCAATAACCTGATAAGTGACAGTTCTGTAATTTCGTTCGAGAGAAAAACAAAACAGGCTTAGAGGTTGGAGAAAGCATTGTCCCTTATTGGAGATTGTACAAAAAAAAAGTTTTAGACAACGAAATATTATTTCCGGGCAACTATTTTTTGAGAGAACATTGCTTGGCACCTGGGAGAGAGAGAGAGAGAGAGAGAGAGAGTCATTTATCAGGTTCTTGCACACCCACGACACTATAATCTGTGTTCCCTTGTATTATCTGCGCAAAATAATCAACTGCTGAAACTTTTGCAAAAGATTTTATCCGTACGTGTGTGTGAGAAGGGGAGGGGTAAAAGAAAGTAGCAGTCAGGTAGAAGATAGGAAGGTAATCAATATAGCAACCGGGGACAGCGCCTTACCATAACTCCTCACAAGGACTAATATGGTTAAAATTATTCTCTACCGTTGTTTAATTTTACCATGCGAAACGAGTATACATATCTACCTGGACTCAGTAAACTTTGATCTGATCGAGTAATGGCTTCCTTTGAAGCCGAAACGTAGCATCGTTGATGTATGGTAGAATCGGATATGATGGGTAGACCGAGTGGGATGGCACAGTGGAAGCGTGCATATCTCGTTATCGGGTGATTGCTGTATCTAATCCCGGGACCACCCATCCTATATGAGGCTTTACCCGTTTTCCTGTCATATCAGGTAGCTGTGGAATATTACGGGGAGTTGATAAAAATATATTATCTAAATGGAAAGTTAATTTATCTTTGGTGACCTTTAGGCATCTTTGGTTCAGGTCGGGATAGGAGACGCGAAAGGTAGTGGAAAGTAAGTCGGCCAGGACCTAGTTCAAAGGTACTATCCAGGCATTAGCCTGGTGTAACTAAGGAAAAACACTAAGGGAAACCTCAGGATAGCCGGTCCAAAGGAAAGGGTAAAATTGCTTGCTGACAATATTTAATACGATCCGGTACTGAAAACTACTGCTCCAGTATACTGCATTCCAGCACTATTTCTTACGCATTAGCACTTACTTTTTATATCCGAATGTTGAGATAGTTATTACATATGTCCAAATATCCCTTTTAGATTTGCTTATTAGTATTCAACCCGTTGCCATCCATAGATACAATACAAAGCATACTCACTCTTCTAGCATTTCAACGTATTTATATACAAGTTTTGCAATAGTACCCTGTCCACTTGTACCTTATTAGTGAAGGCGACTCTGTCTCAGTTTTCACTAACAAGGGATGTATCTGAGCTCGAATAGAAATAAATCGACCAAACTTGGTACACAAACCAAGTTCTCATGTCGAATCGGAATATCTTCACTGAATCGTTCCATCTTAATTCAGGCAGATCTGTATTATTATTTTCGAGAAAATAAAATTTCTACCGACATATTCCTTTTTAAAATTCATCGTTGATAATTATTGAAGCTTGAAACGCTGTATCCTCTATTGTTTTTGACAAATCATATATTTAGAACTAATTAATAAAAAGAAGTAATTCTTTATGTATATATGGTAAGGGGCCGGGAAACCGGGACAGGACCGGCCAACCGGGACTGTCGCCCCAAAAGGCTTCTGCCACTAACTGGGAGGAGACCCCTTAATTCCTCTTGCTAAGGCTTAAGGGAATCGACCGGGGTAGACGCCTAATGTCCAATCCATACGTTCACGTCGTGGGGCCTGTTAGTACCCAAGCAACTGTTTGGCGAACGAACATGGATGGTCTGTTCACCAACCCACATTAGCTGACAGCGTGGTGAGTCAAATGTAAGCACCCCTCCTTTCTTTACACATGATGATACAAGTAAGGAAACAGCCTCGGAGGCCCTTATTGTCCGGAGGACGCATTGCAGCTGGCAACGGCAGCGGTCAGTCCTGCAGGAAGTCAGAGGGTCAAAGTGCCCGGGTTTGGACTGTAGACTGCCAGGACACCGACACCAACTCGAACGGACCTATAAGTGGCGACTCTCAACTGTCAGTCACTTGCAGGAGAAGACAAATTAGAAGAATTGCAGAATGAACTTAAGAGGATTAAGTGGGACATCATAGGACTATCAGAAGTGTGGAGGAAGAATGAAGAACAGTTGGAACTACCGTCAGGGCACACTTTCTACTTTAAAGGAACAGAAAATGGAAAACCGACAGGCGTTGGCTTCATAATTAATAAAGACCTGAAGTCACGGATCACAGAAATTGAAGGAATTTCAGATAGAATCGCACGGGTAGTAATAAAGATAAACAGATACAGTATGGAAATTATACAAGTGTATGCTCCAACAACCTCACATCCGGAGGAGGAAGTCGAAGACCTATACGAGGAGATACAGAAGATTTTGGATAGTAGCAAATCGCATTACAAAATTGTAATGGGAGACTTCAATGCGAAAGTAGGAGCCAAGCAGAGCAGTGACATGAAAGTTGGAAACTTTGGATTTGGCAAAAGAAACAAGAGAGGAGAGAAGTTAGTGGAATTCTCAGAAGCCAACAGACTGTTCATTTCCAATACATTTTTCAAGAACGGACACCAGAGGAAGTGGACATGGAAAGGCCCAAATAGGACTAAAAACGAAATATACTACGTTCTATCGAATAACAGGGCAATTCTGCAAGACGTGTCTGTTCTGAACAGTTTCAAAGTCTCGAGTGATCATCATAGGATGGTGAGATGTAAGCTGAAACTAAATACTAGACTTGAGAGATAGAAGCTTATCAGAGAAAAACCGCAACTTTTAGAGCTGGAAAATCTAGGGAAAAACAGACATTCGAGATAGAACTAAGCAACAAATTTAGCGCCTTGGAAGAGTTAGAGGATAAAGAAGACATCAATAGCAGAAATAAAATACTGACGGAGATAATAAGAGAAACAGCCAAGGAAATGTCAGGCACCAGAAAGAAAAGAGAGAGCAAAATCTCAGAAGAAACTAAACTCTTAATGAAGAAAAGAAGGGAAATGAAAGAAGAGGAAAATTACATAAAAAGGATTGAATACATAGAACTAAATAAAACCGTCAGGAAGAAAATAAGAGAGGATATACGAAGATATAACGAAAATCTCGTTAGAAATACAATCCAGGAAAACAAGAGCCTGAAGAGAACCAAACAGCAGCTCATGATAGGAAAAAAGCAAATAATTGCAGTTAAGAGACCAGGCGGGACCGAACACGAAATAAGGAAGAAATTATAAAAATATTTGAATTTCTACAGAAAATTGTACTATAAAGAAGAGCTAGGAAATGAAGACTCAGAAGAAAATGATGTAGATGTCCCAGATGCAATGAAAGAAGTGGATAAAGTTATTCGAGGGATGAAGAACGGAAAGTCTCCAGAAGATGGACTCACAGCAGATATGTTTAAATGGGGAGGCGAAAACATGAAAGAGGAACTTGAAATTATTCTCAATGTGCCTGAGGAATAGAGAAATACCCAGAATTTGGAATAATGCTGTTATAATTTTGTTGTACAAGAAAGGGGACAAAGAACGCGTCGAAAACTACAGACCAATTAGTTTACTGTCAGTTCTATACAGAATGTTCACCAAAGTTATTTTGAATCGTATTGAACGGGACTTGGATTTTAACCAGGGAAGGGAACAAGACGGATTTCGTCGTGGATTTAGCACAATGGACCACATACAAACATTGAATGAAGTTATGGAAAGGATTAATGAATATGAACTTCCATTATGTTTGGGATTCATAGATTTCGAAAAAACTTTCGATTCGGTCTCCTTGTCAGCAGTACTTAAATCACTTGAACATCAAGGTATCGAAAATGCGTACATCAAACTTCTGCGAAACATTTATTCGACTGCCACATCTGTCATTAGACTACATCAGGAAAGTAAAAAATTTAAAGTTGGAAAGGGGGTAAGGCAAGGAGATTTAATTTCTCTAAAACTGTTTTCTGCGGTGCTGGAGAGAGAGTTCCCAAATTTAAACTGGGATGAAGTTGGAATTAAAATTAATGGCGAATATCTTCATCACCTACGGTTCGCTGATGATTTAGTCCTATTTGCTTCAAATGCGGAAGAACTATGAACCAGAATGGAAGAACTGAATAATGAGAGTTCGAAAATAGGCCTTAAAATGAATTTAAGTAAAACAAAGGTCATATACAATCAACATGCTGCAAAGAGGGAAATAAAGATTAGCGGAGAGACAATAGGCATAGTTGATGAGTATGTTTACCTAGGCCAGCTCAAAACATCGAATGCTAAGTGGACTGATGAAATAAATAGAAGATGTAAAATGGCGTGGAGTTCGTTTGCAAGACTACACTTTATTTTGAAAAGCAAACTACCAATGTGTCTGAAGCGTAAAGTTTATAAACAATGTGTCTTACCTGCGATGATGTACGACTGTGAATGTTGGACATTGAATGCGCAAACAACTCAGATTGAGAGTCACACAAAGAGCAATGGAGAGATGCATGCTAGGAATAACCAGGAGGGACAGGAAGACAAATGAATGGATGTTATGGCAGTCCTCATAACATCTATAAACAGTCAAAACAAGCAGGATATGTGTATGTAGCTTGTGATATCAGAAGATCGTTTGTACAGGGTGTACAGAAATTCTGACAACTTCCAAGATAAATAGAACATTGCAAGATTCCGGAAATTTGTTTACTTTCTTCCGAAACAAAATACGTACTTATTGCTTACAACATTGAGTAACTACTTCTAAGTACTTTTAATTGTAAAAATACCTTAAAGTGGTTTGGACTGTTACTTTTACTGTAACAGCAATGGGAAGTTCGTTGTTTTTGAAAAGTTCGCTATTTTCATTTGGACGCCATTTTCTCAGAAAAAAAAATCGGTGTAGTTGAGAACCTTACGTTTCCAAAAACCAAGTTTTATTCTCGAACAATCATTGATTTACGTTTTACGGCTAAATGTTTGCTGAAAAAATTGCATTCGTGAGACTTCGCGAGTTGCTTAATTTGACGGGAGAGGAGAGGATGAGGAACTATTGGTGGAGACTATAATTTAGGAAAAGGTCATACAAAGAATTCTTACATATCTCGACTATAGTAGGTATTCGGTCAAAAGTTCGCCATTGAAACGTTTCAATAGTTCGCTGGTTCGAAAGTTGGGGCAATGAGTACTTCGAGTAGTTCAAAAGTTCGCATTAGTTCACTTAAAACCTAAGAATGTATTAAGGTCGTAATACATGCAAAACTAATAGCATTTTTTGTTTGTTTTCGTTTATCCATAATTTTACAAGGAAGGTAAATCTCTTGCCTGTTTATTAGCAAAAAAAGAAAAAAGGCAAATGTGATGCAAAAGCTCATTTTGATTGCACACACATACATACACACTGTATAAACACTATTTATAATATAAGTAGAGATTATTAGTTTGTTAATTAAAACTGGAAATTAAAAAACAAACCTCCTCTCACTTTGTCTCTGGGGCCACGGTGGTTAAATGGTGTAGCTCTTACCTCTTGTGCTAGGGGTCGCCGTTTCGATCCCTGCTCTGCTATATGTGGGCTTTGTGGTAGACAAACACCGTGTGCGTGGGTTTTCTCGGGATACTCCCGTTTCCTTTCATTTTCTTTATTCCACCAATTCATCCCATCATCATCCATCCGGTCTCAGGCCTTACAAATTAAATTCACTTCCTCCCGGACTTGAAACCAACTTTGGCGTGATTATTTTCTTTCTACATCTCTTGACTGAAAACTGTGATTATGGTATTTTGTATGTTAATACAGGGCTTGAGCATTTATGATTTAAACCACATTAGAATCTTAAAATATTTACTGTCTCCATGGTAAAGAAATTGAGTTATTAAACACATATTCTAGCATTACATAGGAATGATTGATCTGATTTGAGCTCTTCACATAATGGCGTACGGAAGTACCCTTAAAGCTCAAACTGTAGTAGAATCCTAAAACATTCCTAGGTAACGGGGCTCAGTTACGTTCTTAAAGCCATCAAATGTCAAACCACTCACTCTTCTCAATTATGTTGACATCGCAAAAGATGAGTGTGTCCTTTTCAGAGCTGAAACCGGGTCACCACTTCTTGTGACCCGGCCTGGCCTGAACATAGGCGAGCCGGTCTGGGAAATACAGTATAAGTAACTGGGTTTGTGGCGGTTTTTTTATTTTTTTTTTTTTTTTTTTTTTTTTGTTTTTTGTTTAATGCTCTGGGAATTTCATCTCCAGTCCTCGTCACCCCAGAAAAAACACTGTTCAAACAAGGAAATAATTAAAAATTCTGGTTTGCCCTCCGGTTCCCAGATTTAAGTCGGGTCACCGGGTCAGGCCGCGTACGAAGCCTAGACCCGGTGACCCATTCCATTTCTGGTCCTGTTAGTCTTATGCGAACTTCCGAACCACTCGAAGGTTTGATTGACGAACTTTTGAATCAGCGAACTGTTGAAACTGCGAATTTTCGAATGGGAACCCTATATTGTTGTTATTTTTAGAACTTCCCCCTCATGCTAATAACCTATTCAGTTTTCTGCTTTTGAATATTTTAATGTAGAGGAAAGTGCTCAAAAGCGGACTCCCATTTTGTTTTTGAATTAACAAAAAAAATAGAAAACAGTAAAAAATTATGTTTTCAAATCATGTAATGTTTACTTTATAATGTGAACTATTTACATTTTACTTTTAGAAAATATAATTAAAACTTAGTATATAAAAAATATATTTTCAGAAACTTTACACTTTGGCGATTTGAAAAATAATTGCCAAAACTGGACCCCTTGTAAAAGTAATCAAAATAACACTAAACAAAATTAGAAAAAGGTATTAAATCAGAGAGAACATAATCTAGTTTCAAAGTATAAGTATAATATAATAATTGCAGGTTTTAGTTTTTTAAAAAATGGTACTGAATGTATTCAAAAAGATACAGAAAATGTACAACAGAGTTAAATCGTTTAGTGACAAAAATCGCAGATGTACACGTCCTTTTTAGCCCCAGCACAATCCTCATGTTACCACAGTGAGGACATAATGCGCATGACCCAAACTTTACACATAATATAAACGTGAAAACATGAGAAAATAGGGGTCCGGTTTAGGTAACTAAAGGGGAGTTCTGTTTGCGCGACTCTAGCCAAAATTTTGTTAACCCAATAACTTTTTGACCAAACATCGAAATGAAACGGTTTAATGATAAACATTAACCTTAAACCTTAGTATTTAAGAATATATATATAGGTCGAAAGGCTTACCTGCTAATATCTAGGGGCAATAACAAAAAATGTAGCACAATGTAAAAACTTTTTCCACTGTAAAAAACACGTAATGGCGGACTGATATAGCGGGCGAGATGTGCACTCCGCTACAAAGTGGTGGAAGAATAAACTGCTATTTACACAGTCCGACAAGTAAGTAATGAGACTGATTTTATTCTGATAAAACAGAGAATGCAAAATAGAAACCAAAATGTGAGTTCGAGAGAGTAATCCTTCATCTACGACCTGGCAACACCGCATGGTCCCGCGTGAAGCACAACGGGAAATATGATGTCAGTACCAGCAGTAAGTGAAAGGCCTTTGTCACGCCAGCGTCATGGAGCAGAGGACGAATATCAAGTTCTGTTTCAAACTCGGGAAAAGTGGCACAGAAACTGTTGAGTTGATGCGGAGAGTGTATAGTGATACTTGTTTGTCTCGTGCACAGATATTTAGATGGTATGAACGTTTTAAAAGTGGTGTGAAATCGATTGACGATGAACCTCGGCTGGGTTGTCCAATTTCTGTTCGTAACGAGGAACTGATTGAAAAGGTCCGTGAACGTGTGCAAGAAGATCGTTGTGTGACTGTGAGAATGATGGAAGGTGACTTTGGTGTTAACAGGGAGACAATTCGTAAGATCTTAGTGGAAGATTTAGGCAAGAAGAAGGTCGCAGCGCGGTTTGTGCCACACTCATTATCTAATGAACAGAAACAAGCGCGTGTTGATTACGCCCAACGTAATCATTGCAACTGCCCGTAGGAAGAAAAATTTCCTTCTGTCCATTGTTGCAGAAGACGAATGTTGGTGTTTTCGTTATGATCCAGCTGCTAAACGTCAGAGTGCCGAATGGAAGTATGCAGATTCTCCAAAAGGAAAGAAACTTCGTCTCCAAAAGTCAAAAGTGAAGACAATGCTCATTTGTTTCTACGACAGTAAGGGTATCATTCATCATGAATTTGTACCAGAAGGTCACACAGTTAATGCTCAGTTTTATTTAGGTGTTTTGGAGCGTTTGTTGAAGAGAATACGTCGTGTTCGGCCTGAATACTCAACCCCAGGTAGCTGGTTCCTTCTCCATGACAACGCTCCAGCTCACTGAGCAGTACTTGTTGCGGAATATTTGGCCACAAAACAAGTTTGTGTGCTGAATCATCCCCCCTACTCACCAGATATGTCCCCCTGTGACTATTTCCTGTTCCCTAAGCTGAAGTTGCCATTGAAAGGACGACTTTTCGACAGGGTTGAAGACATCCAAGCAGCTGTGACAGCGGCATTACGGGCCATACCACAAACTGAGTTGGAGAAGTCATTCCACTCCTTCTGTGATCGTGCCACTCGTTGTATTGATGCAGGAGGGATGTACTTCGAATAATAAACAGGTATTATTCAATTACTTTTGTTTGTCAGAATAAAATCAGTCTCATTACTTAATTGTCGGACTGTGTACACTTGGTCCCGCTAAAATTGAGGAGAATGCAGAGCCAGGAGACCGGGGGTCCGGTTTAGGGCACTTCCCTCTAACAGTTGTGTGTTCTAAAACTTTCTACTCTTTCTCCTCATGCATATACTAATAATAAAAACAATAACTATTTCTTTTATTTTCATTTGAAGTTAAAAACAAGAATGCTTTTTCTCATTTAGTTAGTTTCTTCTTTCGTTTAATTATTTTTCTTCAAAAAAGTGATGCCCCGTCATAATTAAATAGTTAAAAGTTATTTTGTTATTGAATGAAAAGTCAGTGTTTAGTAAGTTTCTCTAATCGTCACCAGGGACAGGAAGTTAGAAAACCGCAGTCACCTACCATTATTTTTTAGAACTGTCTAAACACAACAATGGGAAAAATCAGGAACGCTTTCAGAAAGATAAATTATGTTTATGTGAGGAGTGTCGATATATTTGTCTTCCAACTTCTTTATTTAAGAACACACTGATGATTTATTGTTCTGGCCAAAGCCAGGTCTTGACCCGAAAGTCCTTTGGCAAGGTGAAGCGATGGTGGTTCGCAGTTGTTAGAGAACAGACAAGAGTATAATTCTGATTGAACACGTTTAAGAATTGAGAAATAGTTTGACTGATTAAGAAGCTAGTCTAAATAATAATAATGTTGATAACAGTCAAGGAATTTGTGAAGATATTCTAGGAATATGAAAAGATTCTGGTTTTCGTTGATGTTACTGAAGTTCTCCGTGACTTTTTTTCTTTTTTTTTTAGAAAGTGTACGAAAAATATTCACAATGTACACAGTTCTTTGACACCACACAGTAGTACGTACACCTTCCGTACGTTTTAAACCATTTTCTCAATTCATGCAGTTTAACCTTGTAAACTAGGAGCGAAGACGCCTCTCCAGTTTCCCAATAACTGGATCTCCTCTCTCCTTCGTTTCAGGTGTTCCGAGGGAACTTAATTAGAGAGCACGGTCTTAATGCTTGCAAGATGCTTCCTCCAGAGACATTTGGCGAAGTAGCTTTTGCTGATCGTATGCTCGGAGCTGTATTTTAGGCCCAGTTTTGCTGTGGTCTCGGTGACAGGTTAATTTGTTCACGTAGATTCCGTGGAGACCACCGAAGAAATGAGCCCAACACAAGGAGAGTTTCTACTTTTGATGAAACTCTCGACTTTCTGTCTTTGCAGATTTTTGCTTATTGCGTTCCTATTAAAAAGTTGAAACTACATTACTAGTAAAAACGGTACAGAGAAGTAGAGCCTGCATTTATAAATATCTGCCAATTTCTTTCTGACGTCGGAGAAGTTTCTTTTCTCACCGGTAGATGTATCTGAAGTCAATAACTAATTTTCTTAAACATCCTAATAAATTGAAGCTTGTGATTGGTTCGTACTGCCATATTTCATCTAACAGAAAATGTCGAACCAGTCACCCAACTTCATTTTACCTGGATCTTTAGGGAAATAAACTATTGAATTTCAGACATCTACCGGTGAGGAAAGTAAGTTTTTCGAAGTCATGCGCAGAAATTGGTCAATGCAGGCTAATTCTCTATTTATGTTTCTCTGTGCTAGTAGGTAGTTGTTTGAAAACTTAGCAACTTGATATAGTTCCATTATAGTGATACAAAGAAAAATGAATTGAGCGTACAGACTTAGAGTGGCTGAGATATCGCAATCACTTCGTTATCGGAAGGTCTTTTATTTTTCATGGTTTTTCTTATTTGTACTGTGCAAATGCTTCATGGTGCCAATGTCAAAGCAGCTACATTTTCTTTTGTCGACGATTAGAGTAAGTTATTCACGCCTAATCCTTATAAAAAGAACGTCTTCTCCTTTCCTAATGCCTTCTCAAATATGAGAGATGACATCCCTCGGCGGACACGAATACGGGAAAAGGATCAAAGAAGGTAGCGACTAGGTATCACCAATGAATACTTAAAATATAAAGAAAGATTTTCCTTTTCAAGCCGCGGTTCCAATTTGTCTTTGTTTCGGATTACAGCGTGTAGAGAGCAGCACTTTCGTTCGCTGACAGAGAAAAAGAGGCAGACGAGCGTGGAATGATATATTTTTGTCTCTCTCAATCTTCTTTCTTGCTCGCTTCGAAAGCGCTGTTGCCAACTGTAGTTCCGCTCTATCCGAGGGATATCAGTCATATACGTACCGCGGTGAATGAAAAGAGAAAAAAATATGCATTTGATGTTGCATGTTGTAGAAAGAAAGTGAGAGAAATAGAAAGAGTAATAAAGAGTATCTATGTGAACACGATTACTCGAAAACTGATGAAGCTAGACGAATAAAATTTGGTGTGTGGTCCTTAAGCAAAATAGTATATCCGTGTCAACTTTTGGACAAAATTAGTCAAGCGGAAGTGGTATTTTACCTACAAACATACTCGATCTTCTCCATGTAAACTAGAACTTTAAATAAAGGTAAACATATTAAATTTGATGTACGTCTTCATTATGACAAGAAACATTCAGATATGAAATTTCAGTCGAATCGCACAAGCAGCAGGGATAATTTACCTGCGCCAAATCTGTCAAACTCTCTATCGGAAGTGGCATTGCTGCAGATTTGTAATTGCTAAAACTATAACATGTTAATAGAAGGTCAAAGAACACTTCCTAATATATTTCTTTATAGGAGATTGAGTAATAAGGTTTATTAATGGTATATCAGCACTGATTGAATGGTTCAACTGAGGTCAGAGGAATATCAAATATACGAGAATTCGGTCGCTGCATCGACTGACGTATCGCTGCATTTTCAACATGTTACTATATAGAGGTGTAAGGAAGTAAATTATTTAGTATTGTCTTCAACGGGATTCTACAGCATATTAAAATGATCCTGTCTATTTATAAATTTATTTATTTTGAAATGTATTCACTAGTTTGGTGTATCCCGTTTCTATTCATTTCTTCTGACAGATTTGTGGTTTCTATGAAATGCTAGTAGTTACTTTGAGCTAATAATGTTGCTTATATGACAATAGCAGATGATAAAAATCAAAACATAGTTTATTAAATTAGGGCCCGGAAACTCATGTGCTTAAATTACCAAAATTTTGTAATTATGTATTTTAAAATGTAAAGATATGTGATTAAAAATATTATGAACAAAAAGTAACAATCACATTTAAAATATACTAATTACGCAAAATTAGTGCTATACGAAAGACAGTGCTATTAATTGTTTATATTCATATGCTCTTAGGTGAGAAAAAACTGAAAGTAGCGCCCACATCAAATTTGGTAGTTTTGGAATATATTGCAAATAATACTTTATAGTGGCTGCTTAAACATTACTCGAAAAAATGAAACACGAATGAACTGTTACTGCTACTTACAAGCATTTGCCGGCTGGGTAGCCGTGCGGTCTACGGCGATAGGCCAACGGCTCGAAGGTCCCGGGTTCGAGTACCGGCAGGGCATGAGTGTGGATTTTAATAGCTAGAGGGTGAATCATGACGGGCCGAAGTCCAAAGTTACTAGACTGGTCCAATAAAAATAAAGTTTACCAAAGTTTTTTTTTACTTACAAGCATTTATTTAACGATTTTCAGATAGAGCCGAATTTCAGCCCTTTTAACCGAACATTAACAACAAAGGGAATTTTTTTAAAAATCGAACCTGGCCTTATTCAAGTTACCATCCTAGCATTTCCCTTGTATGACTGAGGGAAACCAGGGAAAACCTCAGACACACAGCCGGAACCGGACATCGAACCCTGGTCCTTCCGATTACAAGGCGAGCCCCTCTTCCTGGCATTTCAGTGTAGAGCGCTTTGCGTTTTCAGATTTTCAAATAGAAAGGAATATCGATTGTCAGGTTAAGAAGTTAAAACACGAAAAACTTCTTTCTGCATCACACGGTGCTATCATCGCAAAATGCTTTTTGATGAAATGAGCAGAAAACAAGGCTTGGAGTACAAGAGGAAGCGTGATGTGCTCGAAGGTTTCCAGGATTTAGGACCTTTGGGCAGTACTGAAGATATAGTCACACATGCTTTGGTTTTCATGGGGTTGAAATACAAGTGGAAGTGTCCGGTTGTGTATTTCCTGTCTAAAAACTCAGTCAATCACAGTTCTTTGGCTCTTCTTCTTGATTTGTGTTTAGAAAACTTAATAAAGGCTGCGTTACGAGTTAGAGTCATTGTATGTGATCAAACTGCGACAAATATCAAAGCCTTAAAATTTCTTGGCTTCTTATCCGGAGACCAGTGCATCAATTTCTATGGCGAAACAGTTTATCTTATGTTCGATGTTCCGCATCTCATCAAGAGTATACGAAAAAACTTCATGAAACAAGATTTTATAGTTCACGGTAAACCTGTGTCTTGAAATGACATAAGACAGTTTTTCGAAGCTGATCATAGAAACCCTAATGATTGCAGAGCAGCTCCAAAGCTGACAGAAAGACACATGAAGCCTAATAGTAAAAAAAAATGAGTGTGAAGCTTGCTATGCAAGTTTCCAGCAACTCTGTATCTCGGGGAATGAAAGCTGTCCACAACATAGGAGTCTTAAAAACGCCGTCAGTCATTGATACTGCGAATTTTCTCGGTAAAATGAATAACATAATAGATTGCTTAAACAGCAAGCATGCTTATGATAAAAATTATCTAAAAGACCTCTTTCAGCATCAAGCAAGTCAGCCAACTTCCTACAAGAGGCTCTCTCCTATATAGACACATGGAAGGTTATAAGCGGTCGGAAGATTCCTCTCTGTTTCGGGGGCCTTAAAATAAGTATTTCCAGTGTACTGTCTCTACATAATGACCTAACAGAAGAGGGCAATATGTTCCTTCTAACCAATAGATTAAACCAGGATCCGCTGGAAAACACATTTGGGGTCATACGTCACAGAGGCGAATACAACAACAACCCTACAGCAAAAGAGTTTAGGTGCAGCTTACAACACGTTATGTCAATTCGGTTGATGAATCCGCCTGAATCAGGAAATTGTGAAGCTGATTTAGACATCAATCTGACTACACCCAATGACGACAATGATAATTATGTTCCTTCGCTGCCATTAGAAGTGGATACCTCTGCACAATTAGTTGATAGTGAGGCTGTTTACTTTGATCTTCAGGAAGATGCAAAAACCAGGAAGATTATGATGTTCGCTTCAAACGTTCTGAAGAGCACTCTGAATTAGGTGGAGGAGCTTTCTTAGATCCTCAAACAACACCACTAGAGAAAAATCTTGTTTGCTACATATCTGGTTGGGTAGCAAAGAAGTATTGTGACAGATATGGCTGTTCGATATGCAGAAACAGTTTAATGAAAGAAAATATAAAACTGAAGGCTACCGATGAAACTGTTGTTTGCAAAGTCTTTTTCAATATCGTCAACTTCTGACGTTTTAGAAGGGTTGACAGCTCCGTCAGAACAATTGAAGAAAATAGTCCATCATCAAATTATAGGTTTTCAATATTATTTTGAGAAATTTTGTAGTCATCCCCATATCTTTGCCAATATTTTTCGATTATTACAAGAGAGTACAACAAGGTTGTTTCTGTATTGGTCCCAACACTGTACCTGTAAAGGTACCTGTTTATGTTAGCTTTGTTAATACGCTGCAAACTATATTACAGAGCGAAAAGGCTATCTGCTGACATTCATGACCGGGTGAAAACAGTTTGTCTTAAATGATGCCAAACAGGAGCAGGAAGTGAAAACCCCCACCACAAGCTGAAGATGAAAAACATGTGAAAAGAATGGCTTGTGACATAAAGACGTAAGAATTACTGTCTCTGTAACCGTGGAGTAGGCCTCTGAGGGATACCACGCTAAAATAAAACGCGCCAGTTTACTCGACCTCATGGGTGGTATGGAACTGAGTATATTTAGCATTTACCGGGAATCGAACCCGGGACCCCACGATAAACAGTCAGAGACTGTAACCACTAGACCAGCAGGACAGTCACATACACACACATTATATATATATATATATATATATATACAGGGCGAGCGGGAATTAACTCCCCATTGAAAATTGTTTATAACTTTTTTAATAATTAACCAATTTTCATGAAACAAAAACCATTTTGTTCCTTACGATTTGAGAATTTATTACACTATATCTCGTTAATGTCGTTGCAAGTATCAGTGGCGGACCATGGCGCAACGTCTAACCTTGCGTGAGCGGGCTCAGCTGGCAGTTGGATGGAACTGGACCATAAATGAGAAATTTGCCATTTCGAGGTTCTGTATTCATGTACAGTAGCTATGGGTGGCAAGACAATTTTACCAAAGATTTTGGAGAAATACTAAACAGCACTCAGCAGTAACTAATCCCCCAGTCAATTGCCAAACCTGTTTGTACTAACTGGTACAAACCTCTGCTTAATTCCCCCGTTCTCCCAGAAACTCTGAAAACAAGTAACTTGTGAATTCCTTGAGGCAAAACAGATGTGGCAACAGTGGGCTTGAAATAAGTGACAAATCTGCAAAAGGATTTCTCACTCTGTCTCGGAGAAGCGTCAGAGAGAGAGAGAAAGATAGAAAGAAAAAATCGACAGCTTGTAGTGCCATCTCTGGACCGTCATAACAAACTCTACTTCGAGCAAGGAAAAAATGACACAGTTTAAACAATAGGAAAATCTTTCTTTATATTTTAAGTATTCATTGGTATCACTCATACTAGTTGGCAATCGGAGCTATCCCAGCAATGGTAGAACTGACATGAGGAGAAAATTAGGGAAACCTCAGTCACGATGACTGCCGTGGACAGTATTTGAATCTACTTCAATGCTAATCGGTAGGTAGCAGTATTTGCCAAAGTCCACATGGCCTGTATTGCATAAAATCTTGAAATTTGTAGTACCAAGGAGCTAGTTCTAAGGCAAAAATTAACTCATTCTTTACCAACATAAATAAGAAACTCTGTAATGTCACGAAGGCCGCCACAAAAAATACACGTCTCGCGGAACAGAGTTTGAGAAACCCTGATTTAACCCATAGGGTGCCAACGATACTTTCGGCTGATATAATGTACGTTCGTTTGTCCATTAGCAGTACAAGGATCGACTGTGATGACGAGCTTCTTGTTACTTCAAATTCCTGAACTTCATTGAATATTACTGAATTTTTAAAACATCTTTTTGTTTTACGTTTTAGTTTGTTTACAAAGTATCTCGTTTTTCCTCACTGACATTTTCTGCGCTAAATCAAATGTATGGTGCGGACATATGTATTTCATCTTTGTTGTGGTTTCGAATAATATACATTGAATTTAATTTAGAACGTACGCATGTAATATTTTAATCCTAATGAGCTCCGAAACTGATTAATTTCGAATAAAAATCACTGATGACGTGTGAAACTTATAGAGAAACATAGGACACAGTCAACTTCGTCTTAACCCTCACTTGCGAAATTTTCTGGCGACCTCCGTTCTTTAGGCAGAGGAGACTGTTAGTGGGGATATAACTAACATTCTTAGTATGGTTATATTATAAGACTTTGAAACCGACTAGTTTAGGTCAGATTTTGTGAATACAGTGTTGCAAACCCACGGGATGCATTAAACGTATGTTCAATTTGTAAATTCAGTTAATCGCTATTTTGGAATACGTTAGTTGTGGTCAAAGTATGTGCTTTGAAAAAACAAAAAGTATGAAAGACCAGACCAAAGATGAAATATTATGACTTTGAACCCATGTTATGCAACGTATTAGCCTTGTCATATATTGATGGAAAGGATATTTCATTCATTACCTTTTCAACGAGAGAAAAATCAACTTCGTATTTCACAGTTAAGAGTAAAATGATGACCACGAAAACCTAAGTTTGGCTTCAGAGAATCCGCAAGTTGCAAAAGGTTGGGAACTACTGATGTACAGAGAGAGAGAAAGAGAGAGTTGCCACTGGGTTTCCTTTGCTCTGTTATAAGAACAAAATCAATATCTTTTTCTGTTTGCAAGGACATGTTGAGAACGAAAGTAATTTATTTGTATTTCTATTTTTTAAACATGCAACAGTTAATTCTTCGAAAGATGTATGGAATGCAAAGAAGAGATCCATTCCAGTACTGTAGAAACATGCATCTTTGCGATAGTCATAAAAGCACCAATCCTAAAAACAAATTATTGTTCCAGCAGGATGTTTTTCCTGGATGTTCTCGATATGTTAGAATGGAATTTTTTCCTTTAAATGACACGTTAAATTATAGATTCGAAATTTCTCGTTCATAATGTTAGCTTTTTCTTTTTTTTCAGTATGCAAATACATGGCATCTAGTCAAATCAACTGACGGAAAGTTAGACGTTCAGACAGATACTTTCATTCAACTCATACATCTGTTGTGGAGTTTATGGTATGTATTCTAAAATGCAGATTCGTTTGTACACGTATACACTCAAACGCCAAAAGTCATGGTATAGCAGTATGTAGAGTAACTGGCTTCACCCTTGTGTAACAGCTTGCGCGAATGCCAAGAACTCGATCAGTTGAGATTGAATGAACACGTGCCAGTCGAATTATGACAAGGAGAAAAACGTACTGGTCAACAATGAAAAAACTTTTTTTTTTTTTTAATTTCAGATGTCCTGACTGTATTTCGGTGTGCTAAAGACGAAAATATTTAAAAAGTCGCATCTCTACCATTTTGTCACAAATTGCATTCATATATAGTAGAGGAATATAAACACTATACCAGGTGTATGCATAAGTTTTTGCCGGTTTTTGTGGTAAAGAAAACACGTAATTTTCAAGGGAAATTAATTTTGTTTTATTCAAAATATTGGCCATCGGCTTCTACACATTTCGCCCATCTTTCAGGTAATTGATGCATACCATGCCAGAAAAACTGCTTGTCTTTTGCGAAAAACCATTCGTCGAGCCATTTTCCAACGTCTTCGAAATTGCTGGAGTGTTGCTCTCTGAGCGCGTGCCCCATTGATGCGAAGAGGTGATAGTCAGATGGCGCCAGGTCTGGGGAGTACGGCGGGTGCGGAAGGATGTCCCATCCAAGCGATTTCAAAGTGTCTTTCACTGGTTTTGCTGTGTGAGACGGCGTATTGTCGTGTAACACAATCACTTTGCCATGTCTTCGGGCCCATTCCGGTCGTCTTTCGATCAATGCGTGATTTAAATTAATCATTTGTTTGCGATAGCGTTGTGCATTAACGGTTTCGCCGGGCTTCAAGAGTTCATAATACACAATACCGCTCTGGTCCCACCAGACACAAAGCATGGTCTTCTTGCCGAAGCGATTTGGCCTTGGTGTTGAAGGACCGGCTTCGCCAGGTGAAAGCCACGATTTTTTCCGCTTCGGGTTTTCAAATTAAATCTATTTTTCGTCACCCGTCACAATTCGATACAAAAAGGATTTTCTTTTGTGGCGTTGAAACAGCATTTCACAAGTGACTTTGCGATTTTCCATTTGACGTTCATTCAAATCGTGTGGGACCCATTTAACCAGTTTATTGATCTTCCCCATTGCTCGTAAACGTCAGCTGATTGTTTCTTGTGACACATTTAATGCTTTTGCCAATTGCTGTTGAGTTTGAATTGGATCATCCTCCAATAACACCTGCAATTGCTCGTTTTCGCATTTTTGTGGTCTACCAGAGAGCGCACTGTCTTTCACACTGAAATCACCACTTTTAAATTGTCGAAACCATGTCTCACATGTTCTAATCGATGCAGCGTGTTCACCATATGTTTCTACCAGCACACGATGACTTTCAACAACCTTTTCTTTTGATTAAACAAGAAAAGCAATGCGTGCCGCAAATGTTCTTTTTCCGGCACAAACTTCGACATGATCACTGAACGATAAAACAAAGACGCCAGTGTTTGGCGGACTCAACTTGTGTGTGTTTGTAGTTTAATGTCAGACGAACAAAATGACGTATGTGTCAAATGAATACGCTGCGTACTTGTCGCTGGCGCCATCTCTTAGGTAAATCGGAAACTACTTATGCATACACCTGGTACTGTCGCAGTTGTTGTTCACAAACCGTCAAGGAAATGAATTATCGTTAGTACACAAACGTAGAATGGTAAAAAAGGGCTACATTTTTGAGCAATGTTATCAAACAATAAACTTTAAGGAGTATCGCAGCAATCATCTATGACTTGATCGGTACATTAATTTCTTGAACTGCCTGAATTTAGATGGAATGTCATTATATAAAATTTTAAAAAAACTTACTAGCTATGTTCTGTATAAATCAATGTTGGAAGTTTTAATTTTGACGAAATACAACTAAAAGATTGTCTTGCGTTAAAAATTTAACTGCTAGGATTAAGTTAATTAAGGAGGGACCCCAAATTTTGTAGTTACGCCACTGCCACCACCACGTAATTAGAGGATTATTCGTCAGTGCCACTTACATCCCTTACTTTCTGGAGTTGATAATAATATTTTTAACATTGATTACATGGTTAAAAATAAACTAATATCAAGAAAACATTTATAATATTTCTTATACTACTCATCAAGTTAAATTATTATTGGAGTTGGAACGGAACGTGATGATGTATGCAGACGGGTGGTCCTCTCCATTTCCAAAATTGTATGGACATTCAGAATTCCTACAACCACAGTGTCACGGAATACCTCATGGAAGGCACTACTACCACTAAGGAAAGCTCAATAATCAACCGCGAGTGCTTAATAGACTGTAACCAGCGGCATCCGGGTAGAATTGTCTATGGTAATAGGGAAGCGACACTGGCTTAGTTGGTATCAACATTAAGTCCAGGAGAGGTCGGATGTACCCAGCACGTCAGAGATGTACACTACAACATGTAGGCCTACACAGTATTAATGTAATTGATAGCGACCTTAGTTGCAACACACTTACAAGGAAACTTACTGATGGGGCAGAAAAGAATTATATATATTTTTTTTCCATCATGGCTACAATGTCAAAGTATGCAAATTCTGGCCACTCGAGTGCAGTTACTTTGGGAGATATCGATGATATAAAAGTCAAATACTGTCTGTGGAAAGTGATCAGAAAGTGTGGAAATATCCTTATACTTAAACTGATGAAAGAAATGGAAGCCAAATACACAGTAATGGGTACTGGGTGGAAAGTGCTACTTGCTGGAGGCTGTTCTTCATGGTCGCCATTTTCGTTCTCGATTGATTTCCTTAAATGCGAAGGGGTCGTGTAATATGTCAGTCTGGGCTAGAGTTTAACGAGAAATACGTTTGTGAAGTTAGTTTTGCCGTAAATGTGTTATTATGAGAGGTAAAGGTATATGCTTCTTCTGTGCGGGTAATGATGTAATAACCTGAAAGCATGAATTTCATTTTGAAATAAGGGAAGAAACGAAAACAAAATGAATACAAATCCATATGGATAGGGCATTATACCCTGGAACAATTTGTGTGTATTTGGGTTTCATTTCCTTTGTTATTTCAAAATTGATTTGGTGCTTCATTACCCCAAACAAATGCCACATGCCGTTATATCTCGCATCAATACGTTTACGGCAAAACTGACTTCAGAAACGTATTTCTTGTGAAGTTCTACCTCAGAATGACATAGGACACACGACTCTCATCCCATTTTAAGAAAATCGAGATTCAATCCGGTGGACTTCAAGATGGTGGCCATTCCAACAGGTAGTGACTTCACCTAGTAACCATTACTGTGTATTTGACTTCCATTTCTTTCACCAATTTAAGAACATATAGAGGGGAGCTAGGGTACACCCTCTCCCCCAGGTAAATGAAACTACTATTTTCAGAAGCTTCAAACTTCCCAGATTCACATTAGAAATGTTAACACAAGAAAAAAGTGTTCCGAAGGGTCAAAATCCAATATGGCCGCCAGCCGCAACATACGTTTTTTTAAACCATACCTGTGTTACTTTTTTTTTAGAGAAAAATCTAACAAGAATGGAATTATGAAACATATCTTGTTTTATTTGGTAAACAACAGATAATTAGCGAATAATATTGTCATGCGTATATTGGTCTACGTTTAGAAAAAAAAGAAGACGAAATCTAAAAAAAATCAAGCTTTTACATAATTTTCAATTTATCTTTTCCCTTACAGTTACCCCACTGTTACTTGGAAGTCAAATTACTACTGAAATATTTTGCTATCTATTCTTCATCAATATACAAGAATCTTTGGTTTACACTTGCTTAGTTAAGGAGAAAAAAAATATATAAAGTAAGGCAAATTTTTGCACAAAGCTCGAATTTACAAGAAAAAAATATTTTGTAAAAAAAAAACATTGGTACAGCATAAGAATAAGACAATACATACATGATTGAAACATACTCAAATTTCTAAAACAATTGTTTCCTTCTCGTAAGTACTCCTACAGGCATATTTGGAAGAAAATTTCAGGGTTCCCACTCGTCCTGGAAAACCTGGAAATGTCCTTGAATTGATTTTGTCCTGGAAACATCCTGGAAATGTCTTTGAAAATGCATTTCTGTCCTTGAAATTTACAGAAATACTGAATGTCAGATTTTTCATAATTATAATGAAGATTTTAATTGATTGCTTCCTGTTTTTGTGCTGAATAATAATATGTCATGATCCTGCATGTGTGGGTGGTTGGTGGGCTTTCTTTCTCCCAACAGGGTGGTTGGCTGGAATAACTTCTCTCTTCTTCTTTCATCCACTAGTCTGTCAACCCATTCTTGGATGCTGTCTTCACTAGCACTGTCCTCCAGAAAATGTGCTTTGTACCAGAATCAATCCTCCATAATCTGTCTATTTTCGCAGCAGTACTTACTCTTCAGTAAAATTTCATATGAATGCTATTTGTGACAAGGTCATACCATCGCATAATCATCCAGAAATCTGTTCTTGTGATATTGTCTTCTGCTGCTAAACTATCACAATTCACCCCATCAAAGAGCAACATGGTGAGTGCATCAAATGTGGACTTGGGATTTGCAGCTTCACAAAGTCTCCGTAGTCCATGCAAAGAGAGGAACGTTACTGAAAGGGAAAAACTCCAGTTCAAAGTTAAATGCCAGACATTCCCGTGTAAATTGCTGTTGTATGTCATACAGAAGTGTCCACTGAAATACAGGCTTGTGAGAGACCTTACATGCCTAGATCCAGATAGTGTGTCATCCATAAAGTTTCGTGGTGTCCTTCAGTCACTGTTGGAGAAGAAATGGGCTACACCCAAAGAATGTGATCAGCTGTTTGTTTTGTATGGAAATTTTACTGAGCAATTTAAAGATGCACTTGCTGGGTATAAGTTGGACCCTGAGAGGCTGGATTGTTTTTACACAAAACTGTTGGATGGTTCGGAAGAATTTAAAGATGTGTTGTTAATCATAAAGAAGCTTCTGGTTTTGTCTCATGGACAGGCTGCTGTCGAACGAGGCTGCAGCATAAATAAAGATCTGCTTGTTGAAAATATGAAGGAGAAATCATTGGTCGGTTTGAGATTGGTGTATGATAACATTTCCCATGAAGACCTAATTCAATCAACATTACGAAAAAATGCAGCATCATGCCTTCCATGCAAGGCAGCGCTTTATGGCAGAGCTGGAGAAAATAAGGACTGTTGAAAGAGAAAGTCAAGTGGAAGAGGAAAGAGATAAGTGAAAATGTACAGCAGCTGCAGAGAAAGAAACGGAAATTGATGGAAACAAGTGAAGCTTTGGAGACTGAAGCAAACCAGTTTACACATAAAGCAGAGCAGAAGTCTTGCTTTACTTTATTGACAAAGTCAAATGCTATCCGTAGAGTAGCTTCGCTAAAGAAGAAAGAGATTGTGTCTACAGATGAGGAAATCACACAACTCCATACTCAGTTGAAAAACTTGTAATATAATTCCTTTTTTCCCCTAATTATATCTATCACGCAATGAAGATGTCATGTACGAAAAATAGATTTTTGTTGTTTGTAAATTTGTTCGGTGCACAATTAAAATGTCATGTAGAAAGAATGAAAATACATGTGCTGGATGTGGGTGGATCGGGTGGCTATAAGGGGAGTTGGTAGGAGACAGACAGACAGACAGAGACAGACACACACACACACACACACAAACATGACGCTCCGCTTTGTGTATTTAATTATTGTGTATTAATGCTGTACTTGCATTAATATTCACTACATAAGCTACTGTGCTTTTTATTTCACTGTTTTGAGTTTTGAACCTACAGTTGCAATCCTGTTATACCTTCCTGTGTCGAAGTCCTGGAAAATTGGTGATTTGTCCTGGAATTTTTTTCGGGACAAAGAGTGGGAACCCTGAAATTTGACTGGCATCAGTTTTGTAAATCTTTAAAAATTAATAGAAATTTCCCAGATATACAAATGCATAATCATACATTACGTAGGTGTGATATAGTTATTTTCAGAATACTATATAAATATTTTCGTAACATTACATTGATAAATAATATAAGTTTCTCCATATGCAACATTGATAACATTTTTAAATATAGAGTTGTTTTTTTTAAATGGATTATCTTTTTCTGTGCATATGTGCACAAGAATTTGCTAATGAAAATAGGGTCATGAAGATTCCTATGAATAAAAATTATAAAGTTATACAATTTGTTATTTATAAAGTTAGTTAAAAATACATAAAATTAATAAAATGCGTTAATTGATAAAACATTCAAAGCAAAGAAACGTAGAGTGATGCATGATAAATAATACTTAGATTACATAATATACCATAATTAGACAACATAGTGATAAGAATTTAAATAAGTAAAGTTGTGTTTGCAAGTAAGTAATAATGAAATGAATATGATTAGACAACGTTTTTCAATATATAATGATGTGTAAAAAAAGCACTTGAAAGTATTTTTTAATGATAGCATCCTACATAATTAATATATAAGAAGTCTCAGAACATTAATTACACTTATGTAATGCATTACACTTATCAGATTACTTATTTATTGCAAATACAATAAAAGAAGAATGATATATTTTAATTAATTGTGTGCTCTTATTGGGAAATATATTGAAAGAGAGACTGTAATCGTGGAAAGAGAATTATGGACATTATTAAGGTTAGTTTGAAACGCAACGATAGATAGCATGAAAAATTGTAAGGAGAATGTACTATTCGTGTTCACAGTGCGTATCCTTTCTTCTACCCTATCCCAGTCAGCCATAGATGCCTAAAGGCCATAATTGAATCCAATTCAACACAAGTGGATCAAATGTGACGATGATAACTAGCTGAGTTTTCTACTTTGATCTGCTGTCAAGCACAATGGCGTGTAAATAGTACTAGGATACAAATTTTTAAATCCTACTGGCAGTATGTACATCGATTCACACTTTTCATAGTTACTAATAAGGTTGTTCATGAAACAGTTCTATTCAGGTTGCTTGTTTAATCCAACAAGCCACACCAAATTAAAGAGTGAGTTGCTTCTTGAGGTTTTCGACAGTTTCTGAGTTCAAATCCTTAAGCACGTTACTAAGGCCACTTCCTCCATTTTTCTTTGGGTTCTAACGCAGACGAATACCTTCAAGATTAAAAGAACCATTCTGAATTCGTTGAACCTTTACCTGAGTGTTAGTACTGCTACTAGCTGTACTACATTGGATCCCTTCCATAGCATGGAACGTACTTAAATTATGCAGCGAACGGATATTTACATCTATGTTGTCAAACACATGCTGAAGAAACTTTTTACTATTACTTTTTAATAGTCGTGCACTGATGAGAGAGGTCATGTAATTATAAGTTTTATGATGTGCAGACTCCAATGGACGATAATAGATTGAATAGATATTTTGAATCATATAATCGGTGAAGGATTATTAACAGACATGTTTGCATGGGTGACAGGAATAATCTTGTTCTTTCAGATGATATTATAGCATGGTTTATCACAATGCACTTCCTGTTAACTTTCTGTGATTCAGAAGCATTCTTCTTTGTCGTTACTCCATTCATAAAGACTTAAAATGAGGCTTTGCCCGTCAGACTTGCTATCAATGAAATCTGGGTATACTTCATTCATAAGTCATCGGTCTGATGTAGGTTGCAACTAATACTATCCTTATATCACTGATACATAATTTTATGAACCGTGTCCGATAAGCAGAGTACATTTTTCCGTCCAGAAACATTTGAAACAATTATCCGATCCTTAATATGTTATTAAAGATGTTTGTCTGTATATGACAGCCATCCTCTTGACCAGATACGCGTTTCATAATATCTTTTAATTCATTCAGAATGTACTGGCATTCGCCACCGTTTTGTACTCACATAACATAGAAAATAACTTCCTCAGTTTCTATTTTGGTCGACCCACTAGTTCCTTAGTTGGTTTAGTTCTTAAAAAATCTTTGGAACACTTTCCATGGTACTGTACTTCTGGTACCACAAGATTACTCACAATAAGAAGTCTGGCCCTTATCCTTTCACCCCACTTATCATTTCGTAAGTCAAATTTCTTGATAAGATTTTCCCTTATTTCTAAAGCCACAACCATATGAAGACACTTCCTGTGCTCTGATGGGTCCAACACTGAATTCTTTTCCACAAATGAAGCAGTTTCTTTTTAAATCGAACGTTCCTTCTGAGGTCTTTTAAACAAGTTGATATTGAACGATGAGATCAGTAATCTGCATTGATGTATGATCAGCTTTGATACTAGTAAGTCTTGTATAGTTCTGCCTGCTCGCGCTGTGAACCCGAATAGTATTTTCTCCTTCCAACTTTCCATGCAGTCCCTCTTTTCATTTCAAACTAACCTCAATAACGTTCGTAATTCTCTTTTCACTATTACAGTTTCTCTTTCACGATATTTCCCACTAAGATTACACAATAAATCAAAACCAACCATCCTTCTTTTATTGTATTTCCAATAAATAAGTAAATTGTTAAGTTTAATGCATTCATTCCACTTCGTAAATCTTCACAAGATCATGACAAATTTTCTTTAAAATGATAACCGATGACTACGCTCTGACAGAAAATAATAAATATAACCTACAACATTCAATTGAAAATACCACCTCTTGAAAGGTAAGTTGTATAAAAACAACTAAAATTACACACTAAATTTCCAACTAATAGCTATATGACTAATATTCTATGAAATTCTATTTGCTCTTGCTGAGCACAGAAAATAGTTTACAATTGAAGTACCTGTTTCCTTTTCATACTTTTTTTTATTATCCACATAGCAAATATGACGTGACTTAAACTTGTTGCAAGCTGGCATGCTATCTGATTACGTGATATATCACATGAAGAGGCCGCCAGAATACACTACCAATTTATCACCTATTTTACTTGCCTCTACACAGGAAAGACAAATCGTCATAATCATTGACAGCTCACAACAGCTAATGGGGATAGGGCACACATAGAAGATAAAGAAGCATTGTTCGCGCGCTGGCACGCCTCATTGCTACCTCATTAGCCAACACAGTAATTGCTTAGCCATGTTGATATGTACATCATTTTAAAGCTTATGAAACAGGCAACAACTTTTATCTCAAACTTGTTTTTGATATTGTGAGTTTTAATCAAGCTACACCGTAAAACGTGTAAATATTGAAAGCAAAATAGCGTAAAAATTGAAATTTCTGAGATTTCGTCTTCTTTTTCTTTTAAATGTAGACCAATATACGTATAACAGTATTATTCGTTAATTGTATGTTATTTACTAAATAAAACAAGGTATTTCATAATTCCATTGTTGTTAGTTTTTCTCTAAAAAAAATTAAGTAACACAGGTATAGTTTAAAAAAATGTATGTTGCGGCTGGCGGCCATATTGGATTTTGACCCTTCGGAACACTTTTCTTGCGAAACATTTCTAATGTGAATCAGGGAAGTTTGAAGCTTCTGAAAATACTAGTTTCATTTAGTCCTGGGGGATCCATAGGGGGTGGTACCCTAGCTCCCCTACTAATAAGGATAAATTTCCACACTTTCTGATCACTTTCCGCACACAGAATTTGACTTTTATATTATCGATATATTTCAAAGTAATTGCGATCGAGTGGTCAAAATTTGCATATGCACATACTTTGACGTTCTAACCGTGACGGAAGAGAAAAAATATATAATTCTTTTCTACATGATCAGTATGTTTACTTGTTAGTTCTTCGGCGCGCGCGCAAAATTAATGCTCGGGCATAGTGATTTTTAACCGCCATTGTGGGATGTGGAGTGTAGTTTGAGGCAGTCTTCACCATAAGTAATTTATACAGAAGTAGGAGCATAGTGAATATGCCGTAATTCTGTTACACGAAATTTTGTTATCTACGTGACGAATAATGTATTATGCAACTGTAATATGTAGCAGTTGTTTACGTAGAACTGCGTACAAAACGAAGGTATATAAAATCATAACAATATGTATCAGTGGGGCAAGTTGGAACAGTAAGATGTAGAAAGTGTTGCAACACACTCACAATTTTAATGCTTACTGGAAGACTTCAACCCCTCATTGCCAAGTTGAAGTTTTTGTTCACTTATAACTTCGAGTGGAATAGTTCTAGCATGTTGCGTCAGTCGCAGATCATTAATCAGATAGATGTATAACAGTATTATGTAATTTTATTTCAATGTGTGTAGTTTGTTGCGTCATATGTAGTCAGCAAAATAGTTTTTTACGTCATATATATATATATATATATATATATATATATATATATATATATTAGTTTAGCTTATTAAATGTTCAGTGTACGTAAGAAGATGCCATATGAAACATTTCAATATTTGTTACTGTTACAACTTGCCCTATATAGCGTTAGAATATGCCGCATATATGGGGCGTGTTGCAACATGTGTTCGTGCTTTCTTTTTTTTATGTTAATCTTTCCATTAGAAAAGTAAGGCAACCAAAATTAGATATGGTATAAAGAAAGGACAAAAGACTGTACAATAGAAATTTTGTTTCGAGAAACTCGACCTTATTCGCGAAAAGTATTTATTTATTTATTTATTTATTGAACACAACAGGTTAATAGCCTAATTGTGGTGTTCATCATACACATATGACATTTTCTACATACATACATAGATGTAATATACATATTTGGAGCTGCATGGTAACATATTCTGCATAAAGTATTCATTATTTTATATAAGAATGGAATTCTCTCATATTTATGTTAAATATATCAATCTCAGGACATTCTTTAAGATTACATTTATATAATGAGCACATTCTCCTAATACGCGATATGTCCATTGCTTTAGTTCTTTATACCGAGAGATGGAAGACAACACGGTCGAATTAGTCTATGCAGTACGTACAGCCCCAATTCAGATAATAAGCTTTTTGAGTCGATTTTACTGTGTAAGAGTTTGTGTAGGAAAGTTAAGAGAAAATTAACTCTTCTGTTTTCAAGAGATTGTAACCTGTACTTATTTATCAGGTCTGAGCACTTTTGAAATTTAGGATATATTCCAGTTTCTTTGTATGTCAAAAATCGTACAAATTTAGACCGAATAATTTCAATTTGCCGAAAGTTCTTGTGTGTATTAGCATCCCATATTATTGCAGCGTATTCTAACTTCGACATAATATACGCTGTATTTAAAGTATTTAAGATCAATATTCGAGAAATCGCTAGTTAACCTCATTACAAACCCGAGATTCCTGTAAGCTTCGCCGTGCATGTCGAATGACATGTTAGATTTAATGGTTACGCCAAGATCAGTAATAGAATCTACTCGAAATATTGGAGAGTTATTAACTTTGCATTCGAATTTCAAATAGTTTGTTTTTCTCGTATATGACATTACACTACATTTATTAATGTTTAATAATAGCATGTTTGTTTTACACCACAGCAGGCAAATCATTTACAAATAATAAGAACAAAGAGGTCCAAGTTTCGATCCTTGAGGCACACCAGAATTTACAACATGTTCCTCGGTTATAATATTTTTGTAACGAAGACGGTGTTTACGGTGACACAAATAGGATGCTATTAACTGGCGAAGTTTTTCTGAGAAGTTGAATGTTACAAGCTTGCTAAGTTGGATGTCATGATTAATGACATCAAAGGATTTCGAAAAGTCTGTGTAAATTACGTCTACTTGACCTCCATTATCAATTTGTCTAGCTAAAAAAATGTGTGAATTGAACAAGGTTAGTTACAGTCGATTTATTTGCCAAGAATCCATGTTGGAAGGGCGAGATAATTGAGCGAACGTGTGAGTATAATAATTTCAAATACTTTGACTGGCGCAGATATTATGGCAATAATTTTTAATATCATTACTCGTGCCACCACTTTTAGGAATAGAACAGATATCGGCAAGTTTCCATTTGGCAGGGAATTCACAGGTTGCTAGCGATTTATAGAAAATCGCTTGCAGTGGATATTTAAGTATTCCAGGACAGCCTTTGATAATATAAGATAGGACTTTGTCAGCCACGAAAGATGTCCGAGGTTTCAGTTTTTTAATAACTTTTTCTACGTCCTTCAGTTCAGTGTGTTCGAGAAATAATTTATCTAAAATTTTAGAACTATTGTGTTCAGTTAAAGTATCAAGGTTATATTTTGAAGGCAACTTGAAAATGTTTCATGAATGCATTCGCAATAGCTGTTTCTTCACTTAATTGCGGGGGCCACGGTGGCTCAGTTGGTAGAGCGCTCACCTCTGATGCTAGGGGTCGTCGGATCGATCCCTGCTCATGCCATGTGGGCTTTGTGGTGGACAAACACCGTGTGCGTGGGTTTTCTCGGGGTACTCCAGTTTCCTCCCACTTTCTTCATTTCACCAATTCATCTCATTATCATCATCCATACGGCCTGAGCCATAGTTGCCTAAAGGCCTTAAAATAAATTCGAAATTCACTTAATTGCTGTCCCTTGTAATTTGGCACATTGCATTCTGTCTTCCGTCTTTTATTTTTATATATATATCCAAAAGCTTTTGGGATCAGTTAAAATGTTAGTCTCACAATTACGCAAATAAGTTCTATGGGCTTTAGATATTTCTCTTTTAGAAAGAGTACGTAATTCTTTAAATTTATTATAGTGATAACTAACATCTCAGATTGCTTGTTTCCATTTTCTACGGTGGTATGTCTTTTTCTTGATTAGTTTAATTAAGTAATTTGAAAACCAGGTAGGATACTTTAGTTTAGGTCTTTTTCGTGGTATACATTCATCGAAAATGGCATATAATGTATTATAGAAGAGTCAACAGTTATGCTATCCGATATACTTTCCCAATTAGCTGATGCATTGTCACGATGCAATTGCTCGTAATTGGCTTTGGAAAAGTTGTAATCAATTGTATGTGATTTTGCTATATTTTTGATCCGCTTGGTGTAGTATAAAAGGTGTTGCAACTAGTCCCGGTCTCCCCTATACACAGGTGGTGGATTATTTAATTTATGTGTATCTACTACACAAGGTACATAAAAATGAATCTTGAGTTAATGTCAATTTCGTTTCATTTTCAGTGAAAGTAGCAACTTAGCTGTAAGTCACTTTAACAAACAAAATCTCCTGCCCATATTGACCAAATGTCTTGATACAGATGCCTGTGATCTCCGTGTAACGTTGACAGTTGGTAAGTCTCATCCCATTATTATTATTAGGCATTTCCTCGAGCTCCTCGAATAACAACTGCCAGTTAGTAAGAGAGTTCAGACTTATAATAATAATTAATTAATTATTTTACAAGTATAATATTAGATGACAGTCACAACAGTATGAATGTTAATTTTGTTTTACATCTAACTGGGAAATAATAAATTAGTGAAGTGTCTGTACCGGAATGACAGTTTTGCAACAACTTTTTTCTCTAAAATTATATCGAGTCTTCAACATATATTTTTAATATCATAAAGACAATAAACTAATGTAATACTTACTTACTTACTTACTACTACTACTACTACTACTACTATTATTATTATTATTATTATTTATGAAATTTTTTTAGTGAAAATAAATTATATAAGTGAGTTCCGGACTGACACTTTTCGATTTTAGATCCCTTGATAGCAAAGCTAACGATAAAGGACCTTATATTCCCGCTTTGTCCGTATCAAAAATATATCTCATGAACCACAATGTGTTGAGTGGGGGTTGAGGTGTTGTTGGAACCGTCTTAATCGCTGCAGTAGGTCAATGTTGCCAACCTATTTTACTTTAAAATTCAATTTTTCAAATTGCTTTCATACCGTTAGACTTATTCGCATCTAACGTGGCATAAACACTACTCGACACAATAGAAAAGTACTGTGTGTCACTGTCCCCAAACACCCCAGTTGTCAGTGTTGCCAACGTACTTTCTAAAATCATTATTTTTTAAATTTATTTTTACCGTTAGACGTATTCGAACCAAATTTAGTATAAACATTATTCGACACAATAGAAAAATAGTTTGGGTGACCTCGTCCCAAAGCATCCCAGTTTTCAGTGTTGCCAGCCTGTTTTATAAAAGTGAATTTGTGTCTGTGACTTTACACTGAACTTAAAAATACAATCAAGGGACCCTCGGAGCCTTCGCGATTGTCGGTAGAATCACAGCGCTCACTTGTTTCAGTAATGACAAAATATGCTTGTTATAACTTTAATGACTGACTGTAAATATTAAGTATAATATTTTAATAAAAACATTTTGAATCTGGCATACATATTGGAGCATAAACTGAAATGACGAAAATAGAAAAAAAAAAAATGGAATGTAGTAAACGAAAGTTCTTCTGGTTGAATGGAACTGCTGATTGCAAGAAAATGGTAAGACAGACGCAGATATTTCTTTTCTATAGTGTGAACGTCTCGAAGAATTTTTTTTTTTTTTTTTTTTTCTTTCCTTTATTTTTTTTTTTAATGCTGTTTATTTGGTGTATGAAAGGTGTATTTTTAATTGTCAGGTGGTAGAGTCTTTTAAAACACCATGTGGACGACATTCTCCAGGTGCGCAAAAGATCTGAAATACATGTAATACATTATTGCGAGAGGTTTTGGTTGACGTTCAACGAATACAACTTATTGTAGTGGATATAAAATTAATGCAGATAATTCGGTTCTAATAGAAGATCTTGGGTACTTCATTTCGGGGCTGTTCTCTAAATCAGGGTTCCGAAATATCAAGACCTTGCGGTGGTCTTTTACAGCAGTGTTATATGGAATAAAACCAAGACCACTGGTATGGTTAAAACCCCTTAGGAAAGTAGCAAAATTTCACGTGCATGGAGGCAATGAAATGCTAAATTCTTAGAAAATTTTTCCAAGAATCTCCATGATTTTGTCTTCAAACAAGATAACGCTCGCCGTTACATTGGGTTACGTATGTAGAGACAGTCATATGAACTTGGATGTGTCGTACCCTCCTCCCTTGCTTTTCATTTTCATAACCTCTGCCCAGCTCCACTGCTGTAAGGACCTTTCAACGATATAAAGAAGTGCCTGATTGACTACTTCTATTAACGACTACGAAACTTCTACTGCGTTGTGCTCTACAAACCCATAGAACGCTGGAAGAATGTTGTTAGCAGCAGTGGGAACTATATGAGTGAGTAGGCGCAGTAGTGTAACCCTTTTAGGATAATTTTCTTGTAACCCAAAACATAAAATATTGTTAAATCATGAGATTTTCTATTGAACGTAGAGTATTATTTATTTGGATAGTGTTGCGAAATATTTAACTGTTTATCTTTCTTTCTTGTAGCTCAATGTTTACATACAATAACAGAGGATAATCCTGTTGTTATTCATCAGCTTCTAAGCTCCGAAAATGTACTTCAGAAGCTGCTGCTGTGGGAAGAGAACTCTCCTTCGGTTCTGCTGCTTAGAACGTTAGTTTCAGGTATGTTGAAACACGTAAAGATACCACTTAATTTGATATTTTTTTTTAGATTTATGGCCTTAAGGCATCACAGGCTTAGGCAAGGATGGGGGGGATTGGAATGTAGTCATCCAGGACCTAGTTTGTGAGTACCACCCCGGCATATGCCTCGTGTAACAGGAAAACCTCAGGCAGGATCGGCGACCACTGGAATTTAAGCCAACGCTCTACCAACTGAGTGAGCCACGGCCGCTCTGTAGGTCGTGTAGGCTGTATTATGTAAGAAAAGATATGAGGGTGTAAAATGTTATGAGGGAGCTTATTTTAGACAGAAGGGTTCTCGAAACACAGTCCTCTTGTGGCGTAATATTTAACGGAGCCCTTCAAACTCGATACCCAATAGAGTCTGACCTGAGTCTTCCCCCCTTCCCCCATTGTCATCTATCTTATCCTTTGTGTATTACTCAGAGGTGGAGTAGTGCACAGTACTGAGAGTAAAATGTTGCCAAAATTCCCTCATTGGTGCGGGAAAATTAATGTATGTACTTGAGGAGAAAGTAGAGGTGATTTTGGGCCGATCCTCATGCAATAGAAGTAAGTTTCGAGAAAAAACCTTTCTGTAGATAGAAACAATAGCACTACCTCGTGATGTAAAAAATAGAACATTAACAGAACCGGCTGGTGTAGTGGTTAACATCGTGGATTTCGGATTGGCAGTGGAAAGGCAGGTGGGTACGAGCCCCTCTGCCTGACCTTGGGATGGCTGAGAGGTTAGCACGTTCGCTGTGTGTGCGCGAAGTTATGGGTTAATTCCAGCCGGGATCCTTCGAACGAAGTGGCTTGGAACCCACTTTACCAAAAACTGTAATTCCTGTCCTTGGAAGCTCACCAGTTCCTTTAGAACGTTAATAATAATCAATCGGCTCTCGAAGGTCCAGCTTTACTCTTAACCATCTTCACTAGTTACACCAGATTGGTTTTCGATTTTCGCCTACGAAAACAGTATGCGTCCAATTCTGTCGACAGCGCCGATTTCTTTTAGATCCTGATTTCTTTCTTGGGAACGCAACTGCGATTTGTTGCTGAGATGCGTAACCTTCGTTTAATATTTGACCGAAAACTACATTGGCGCAGTCACCTTCGTCAACTCAAAGAGCGTTTAACTTGTAAGTCATTCTACTTGGGGTATTAGTCGTACAACCCTAGTTGCCCTTATCGTGCGTGTATTTTATCTAATCTTAATTATGGTTGTCCAGCTTATTCCTCTGCACTATTCTCAGTTTTTGTGAATAAATGATAGTGTCCATCAGGTAGGTATTCGACTCATTTTCGCGTGTCGCACAAATCCTGTCACCAGTCTTCGTTGATGCCGATGCTCGGAATTTAATAGATGTACCATGTACTGAGTTTTTTACCCAAGATTTCATCTTTACTTACCCATCCAGCACATCGTTTTTGTAATAAACACAATACATCGAGATACCTGTGAACGGCCCACCCGTCCTCTTGGCATCCGTGCTGTAGAACTTTCGAAGATTTTCAAAGCAGACCGTCCAACTGTCTCCCATGTGCCTTTTAATCTCCGCCGTCGTGGACATTTGCATGTCCATGGGTTGATATCTCTTCCTTGACCTTAAGAAAAGCGGAAACATCTATGATATTGTTTTGGCAATGATTTCTTGAGTTTCCGAATTTTGAATTTTTTATTTATTTTTTATTTTTAAGGCCTTTAGGCAACTGGCTCAGGCCATTTGAGTTTCCGAGTCACTACCCGAATATTATCAACATTTTTTATTAATTAATTCAAATCAGCTGAATTTGTTGAATGCGCATTTGTTATAGACGGAAAAGCCCACCAGTTTTGTCTTTAACACCAAAGTCCTTATTTTTATCGCAGAGTTATATGCACTTTATACAGGTTTTGGATTTTAGTCTTGTTCACTATCCTTGTACAGATTCGCTCAGTTTTCCAAAGTCTTGACTCTTTTGGATATTAAACAACCGCTCGTGTAAAACGAGTTACGATACACGCCATACGCTTTAATGGCAGTGAGGTCGTATTTTCGTAGGTAGATACGTATCTATGGTAATGAGTTGGCAGACCGTGCTCCTCTTGCTGCTTAGCTTCTAAGGACGGGACCTACAGTTTTGAGCTCCAAACCACTGCGTTCAATAGACCCTGGCGGGATTTGACCAGGCCTTTTTGGCAGTTAATATTACTCCAGCATATACCATTCCAGAACATGCTACTTTATTATAGGCAACTTACTTAGAATGACTCGCAGCGGCGCACAGTGGGACCAAAGCACACAATTCTTGGCAGAAATTGGGAATGTGGAATATGTAGCAGGAAATTGTAAAGGAACCAATTAGTTCGTTGTGTGAAGGATCTACAGTAATGTATTCAAAGTTTACAAACAAGATATAGACATAATAGAAATTTACAATCAAACTACATAAAAGTGTAGTGGACAGGCTGCACCGCAGCACAGACGTTCATGCACTATGTCATTGAAAATTTAGAAGAAAAGACCTAAATGTTTATAATAGTACGCCAGCAGGCTCATCTGATTCATCACTACTTTCCAGTGTATCAGTCTGAGACGCAAAGTGTGGAGCTATTAGTATATTTAAAATATCATTAAAATGGAGACTCTTTCTTCGTTGGGACCTCACGCAGGCTTGTAATAAGAGGGTCTGATGTGATTAAAAGTAAATGCAACACATCTTCGTTTGTCTTGGTCCGTGAAATCTTACGATTAAAGTATTCCCCGTATTGCTTGAAGTCTTTATTCGTGTCTCTTAGGCTTCCTCACTGAGTTGACCTATTGGAAACAGGGCATGTTGTATGATTTGAGCGCCATGAATTAACACCTTATGCACTGTTGGCGGCATTAGGTACCAGGGGTATTTCGCGATGAATTCCTGTGCCGCGTCAAGAGCATATTGACGAAAATTTTCGATAAGTATGTCATGACCACTAACAAGTGTCTGCAACACAGTCTTGAACCTCCATATGATGCCAGCATCAACGTCAGTAATACATGTGGACAATTCTGGGTTACCAGAAAAACGCCTTGCTGTATTTTCATCATTGCTGGTACCAAATCCTGGCCTTTGTCAATTAACTAGTAATCCCATTCCATGTTTGAATACATTTTTTTTTCTATGTGCTACTATCTGCTTAAGTTCTTGCAAATAGGAACTACTATCTCCACGAACTTGCCACTTCCGAAGGGGCATTTTATAGGAGAGATGTAAGAGACATTCGAAGAACCGTATTCATGCGTGGTGAAAGCTCATACACTTAAAGCCTCCCAAAAATTTCAGGATTTTATTTTTTTTAAGACAAACGAAGTATTCCTAGGAGAAGCCCCTCCTTAAATATTTTCTCAATCCGCCACTGGTCATACGTCATAGTCATCCCATCGGACGTCCACGATATGAATACATTATCAGCTAAATCATACATGTTATCATTTACACGCCTCAGTTGCATGCTGAATCTGTTTCATCGTGAAATTAATGGGCTCATTTCAGGGATCTGATATCAACACTATACATTACCATACGCTATATTTCCGAATGGCGCAAACATGCCCAGATTTTTTCTTTACGGACAGAAAGAACAATGTTTATGATATAACATGTTAGAAAATCAGAAATGATCTGCCCTGCTATCTAATGAAATGCCATTCCAATGCTTAGCCATTGCTGAATAGATTTTGTATTTCTTTCCAAGAATTTTACATGTAATAATGAAGGTGATTCTTCAATACGTCCGACAAGTCCTGGTGTTCAAATATGTTAATTAAGCTATTTTATAATTATATCTCAATATGTGGCCTAAGATTACTAAAGAACAGCGAGCCGAGTGGCGGGCGGTGAAAGGTGAATCAAGCGCGAAGACCGGCCGAGAAATACTGCGTTGCGTTGCTAAACGTCTTTCCTGTAGTTTGCCGGTACTGACTAAGAGTTTAATGTTTTTTACATGCAGACCAAAAGGAAAAGTGGTATTCTAAATGAAACGCTAGGAGTGTAATAAAATTAAGTAATTTTCAACAAATAGTTTCATATTACAGTACTGTCTGTTTATTGTCATTAACTTAATGCATGCAAATCAAGCCAGGATTAATGAAAAGTAGTATTAGCTTATATTTTATTGCTTTGTATTTTGTAATTCACAATATAGTATACTGGGAATAGAAATATAGTAGTTTGTTGGTTTACTGTGAGGTATAAAATAATGTGTGTCCTTGGTTTAAATAAAGTGCACTTCTTTTTATCATCAGGTATTATAATCAATCTCAACTTCGGCAAAATCGGCAGTTTGACTCCAACAGCGATTACACATGTCATGAATAGTCTCTCTTCAACTTTAAGCGTCGATCATCAACAAGCTGTTGGAGATTTCGCGTCGAAATTAGTGGAAATGGAAAAAGACAGCGGAAACCAGGATCCAAGCCATTTGGAAGATGCTTTTATGGAGATTCATAACCTTCTTACAGCACAACAAACTGCAATTGAAATATTGACAAATATTTGTTCTTGTGATGGTAAGCTTTGCATGTCTGGAATTTTGTTCGCATAATCTAATTCTTATAAAGTACGAAATACAATCCTTAAAATAACATTATCAGAAGCATAAAGCATGAAACTAGTGGTAAAAGGAAAATGGTGAGGCATTGAAATTAGCTATTAACAATTTAATGCTAACCCCTAGAATGTTAATTCAGCTCATAAACTCTTTCAGGTGGTAGATTGCTCTCATCCTTTAAGTGTATTCACTAATGATTTTATTTTACTTTCAACTCTTATGTCTGTTTGCCTTCCAGCTGTTTTTCTATGTATTCAGCTAGGCTAAAAGGGAAATATTTCAGCGAGGTCAATAGGCATTTGTAGATACGATGATTTTATTAACCCGTTGAACTGTACCAAGAAGTTTCAACTACAGGTCGTGAAAATCGTTTACAAGAATAACATATTTTCTTTCAAGATAGTAAAGAAAATTCAGTCAGAAACGAACAAATTTATTTCTGCTACCAAGGGCATTTAAAAAAAAACTTAAATGTTTCCAAAATGTTGTAGTGTTACCATTTATGTGAAAACTCCCATTCTATCAATGTGCAAAGTCTTAAGCTTCTATGATGAGCCTTGTACTCTTACTGCTATTCATAAGATTACTGTATCCTAATACATCACTAGTCAGTATTCTTAATTAGTTGTAACTTTTCATTTCGATCGACAGAGAGGATGGAGAACCGATTTTCTTATAATTATTATGAGATACATTGTTAGTTAGCAACGGTTACCAACCAGGTTGCAAAAAAAGTGTTTTTTGTTTAAAAAAAACATACGTTTTAAAACGTATTTTTTGGGTTTTAAACACGTTTTTTTTATAGACGGCAAAAAAAACTTGTTAAAAAACGTTTTAAATATTTTCTTAAAAATAAAAAAATGGTATGGGTTATGATAAGTACTCCATCTGCGGTAGCCTCTATAACTTTTCAATCGTGCTTTCGGTCTGTTCATAAGCACTGACTAGAAATTGTATTGATAGGTTCTATTTTACCGAATTTGATGAAATTTGCTATTTATTAAAATTCAATGACAACTATTTATTATATAAAAGATAGAGGTATACCTTGTGCAATGCGCACGCGCTGTGAACTACGCATGGGGGGTATCCGGAGGTAGCGCTCCACATTCTCGACCAGTGGCACGAAATAAGGTGGGGTGGTCAGTCCCATGCTCGATTTCCTTTAGCTCCGAAAGTGTCCAGGAATACCAAGGACACTGTGGTACTCAATTTGATAGGAGGCTGAGTATATCTCAGAGCGCCAGGCATGGGAACATTGAAGAAAAATTCTTCAGTGTCCTGACAGAAAAAAAAAAAAATCCAGCCATGTTTTCTCGAGCTGCTGTAGGGTAAAACACAAACCCAAACATTAGACAATTCCTTTAGCCTTTGTAATCCCTAGGGGGGGGGGGGAAGAGTTTCTGTGAGTTCGTCTACTCTGTGTAACTACAAAGCTATCATCCCCCCCCCCCCTTCCCGAGCGTTGAGAGCCGACAGCCAGTCTCAACAAGTTCTCGTTATCAGGTACTAAGACATCTAAAAGCGTCCGCAGCCACCCTCTTCTTTTGTTATTTCAAACTAAGGATCCTTTCTTTCACGGATTGTGCCTACACAGAGACGAGCCTGACGTAATTAATTTTAGAATGAAATTGCGGTGTGAGTATTGTCGAAGGAAAGCAAAACCTTCCCACTCGCTAAAATGAAAGCTCAAGGAAATATGTGCGAGCTTTTAGTACTTGGCAACTCATTACCGATCAGTGGCTGCAATTGTTTGTAACTTTCAGTTTATTCAGGAAGTAGGCAATTAAAAAGAAAATGAAATTGACCTTAATTGTATTTTTTTCTTGTAAATTATCCTGATAATTCAATTTTTTGATGTGTTGTGTTATGAAAAGCTCAATACTTTAATTTTTTTTCAGACAATGAAGATGAGTGGGCCGATCAGGAATCATCGGATACCAGTGATGACACGTTAAGTGAGGATTGTTTTGTTGAAGATGTATCATCCTGCATGCAAAAGTTTTCCCTGGGAGTTCCAGCAGAGGTAGATATATTTAATTACCGAATATAGTATTATTCTTTTTCTCGTATTGAGAGTAGAGTCGCCGTGGCTGAGGCGGTAGAGCGTCTGACTACAAGTCGAGCGTTCAAACCCTTGTGCCACGTGGGCTTTATGGTGGACAAACACTACACCGTGTGCGTGGGTTTTCTCGGGGTTCTCCAGTTTCGTCCCACTTTCTTCATTCCACCAGTTCCATCATCATCCAACCGGCCTGAGTCAGAGTTGCCTAAAGGTCTTACAAATTAAATTCAAATACAAATCAATCGGTCCGGGTTCAAATCCTGGCCAGGACGCTGGAGACTTTTCTTCAGGGCTCCCATGCCTGGCGCTCGGAGGAGCACTCAGCTTTCTATCAATTTGAGTGCCGAAGTGTCCTTGGTATTCCTTAAACATCTTGGGAAGTAAAGGCGGTCGAGCGTGGGACTTACCACCCCATCTAACCTCGCGCCCTTGGTCGAGAAAATGTGGAGTGCTACCCCTATATCCCCCATGCGCGTTCACGGCGCTTGCACATCGCACAAAGAATACCTTTACCTAATATTGAGATTATTTTTCAACATAAAATAGCCGATAACATCTTAAATACTAAAACTAAGGTTGTGGGGAAGTTTGATGCTAATATTGAAATCCTAAACGCTTGTGTTCTCTGATGTCGGAATTTAAGAATTATAGAATCTCAGATTTTCGAGTAAGCAATACCTGCACACGCGTAGAATGAACAGTAGAAAATTATGAGCACAATTTGAGTAAGTGTCGAAAAGTAGTTAACACTCCTGAACGGAACTAGGAAATCCGGGTTCGAGTCCCGGTCATGGCAATTGTCAATTTTTCTTTGTGCTTCTCAACAATTACTGTATACGAGGTCTTTGTGGTAGAGGAAATCGTATATATTCTTCTATACTGCACGATTTGCATAAAGATTCATCAATAAGAGTTATCCGCATGTAATGGAGACCCGAGAAGTGATGAGATGACCGAAGAATGGAGCAGGCTGCATAATGAGGAACTCCACAGACTGTACTATTCACCCACTGTTGTAAGCAAAATGGAATGACGGCTAAATTGTGCAGGACATGTAGAGCGGAAGGAAAGGAACGAAGATTATATTCCATCGTGGTTGGGAAGCCCGATGGAAAGGGGCTGTTAGGAAAACCAAGACGTCGGTGGGATTACAACATTAGAAAAAATATTCAAGAGTTGGATATTCGTGATGAAAGCTGGCTTGATATTGCCCAGGATAGAATCCTATTTTACTGCGGCGATGAACTTGCGAGTACCTTAAGCAATAGAATTGAGTTAGTGGAGTGCCTTGATTTCGACTCAAGTAGTGACTAGCTTGGAATCATCTGAGGCGGGAGGAATGCTCCACGTATAAGAATATTGGCCATGCTATGGTGATGTAATAGTTAACACCCGACTAGAAATTGGATGATCCTAGTTTAATTCCCGGTCACGGCAGCCGTCATTTTTTTTTTCAGCCATTATTTCTTTAGCTTCTTTCTTTGTCCTTAAAATAGAGAACACTGCACTGACAGTATCTGACTTCAGAATTCGCTCCCGAGACTACAGCTTCCTTTGTGATCGCATCGAAACTTCTGTCTGTCCTGGTAATACTAATTGTATACTTTGTCCTGCGCTCAATGTGAAGGTTAATGATTTCATGTATATCGCAAATAATTTATTAATGGACCGTCTCTAAGCTGTTGTTAATCATTCTTTACTTTATGTGGAATAATATTTGTGTGTTTCCATGCTGAATCCAATTTAAGTTGTATTGTTAATTATACTTTCAGGTACACGAAGCAATTATCAGTCATCAGTTGATAGGAAAAACTACAGATAAAGGATCTTTTCCACCAGAAGACGTATCTGAAAAGTTGAACATTCATCAGAAAGGGAAAGATCTTATTCAGAAGTAAGTACATATGAGTGCTTAGCTTTGAGATATTTTGGGAGATAGAAAGTAATGTGGCAAGTACCGACCAATACCACGCACGTATATTTGTGTAAAGTAAAAGCAGGGTTGTGAATTTACACTGAATTGCCACAAGATTTTATGACAGTAAAAATTTTATGAAGCGAACGTTAGCAGTACATGAAGGAATTATAGAGAAAAATAAAATTGCTTCTATTCTTGTTGAGCACCGACTGTTAAAGACACTTGGGCGACACACCAGACAATAGAAGCCTTGGATATACTAGGCTCCAGAGAGTGAAATTCTTAAGATTTCTCCTCTAGGTTATGCTGCTGCCCATCAGAACCGCCTTCATTTTCCATGTACGAGAAAGCTGGCAACGCCAGGGAGTTGTCCATTGTGTCGTGATGTTAGATCAGGAAACTATTGGCTCAGCTCTTTCAATTTGCGGCTGCGAGTCATATCGGCATATCGGTTGAGAATTATTGGTCTACATTTAACGACCGCAACAGGTTTCATACAAAGAGAAATACTGTTTACTTGAAGCAAGGGTGAACAATAGGTTTGTGTAATGAGTATCAAAATTCACTTAAAACTAAAGATAAGAAAAGAACAGATAATTACTTCGTATTGATCCAGTTATAAATACGTAAATAATACACAGGTGAAAAACTATATTTCGACCTCTGTGAGGTTTTTCTGAAGCAGCAAGATACGGATATGACGAACACGTGTGCGAAGACAAATGAAAGTACGCTTCATGTATTATGCTAGCAAGGTACTGTGTGGCACTTGCGACTTTACCTTCAGCGTCACAAATATACCCGAAAGCTACACTTCTTGTACATATATGATTAGTACTTCATGTTTGGTACATACGTTTGAAATACGTTAAGTATTTGTAAATTGTGTAATTTACTCAGTGGCAGTGGTGGTAGCAGAATGTATTGACTCGGATGGACAGGTGTATTTATGGCCTAGGGCCGCCACAGTCGAACACATAACGTCTCTTAACGAACTATCTTCCGGCTTTTTCTTATTAACTTCCCGACATTCGCGTTTGCGACTGAGGAAAAAATATATTGTTTGAAGCTGCGGCTCTCGTGAATACCGATTCAGAGTCCTTCTTTGGTACTTCATACCGAATATCCTTTATCGATCTAATAAGTGAGTCATGTGCTTCTTGTAATTCTGCTTTGATTATCAGATTTTTAAGTACTCATTAGCATAAAATATAGCTTTAAGTCGAATAAAATTATAATAGATGAACTGACTTCACATGTGTAAGTTTAAGAACCACGCGCTACTTTGCACAGTCCACTAAACTGAGAAACAAAGATAAAACTTTCTGGTCTCTCCTGTCTTACTTGTATTTGTTGTACGTGTTGTTGTGTTACTATGTGACGAAGCTTAGTGGATTCCGCGAAACACTGTGTGATTTTAAAACTTACCATAGGATGAGATTTTTTTTTCTGTTACATAATAATAAAATTAAAATGGTCATTGCTATAATTCATTATTTATTCATTTTAAAAAGTAACTACTTTGACAGTGGCGTGGGTTCTATCCCAGCGGCCGACCATCCTGACTGAGGTTTTTACAAAGTGTTTTTCCTCAGTTACATCAGGTGCCGGGATGGCACCTTCAGCATTGGCCCTGGCCGACACCTTCCCGAATCCTTTCCCCTCCCTTATCCCGGTCTGAGCCTTAGATGCCTCAAAGCCATAAATAAAATTCAAATTCAGCGGCCATGATTTTCTGGAGAATTGTAGTATTATCGTGGCTTCCTTTTTTTCTCATTCTTTCTTCTACCCTATCCTGCCCTGAGCCAAAGATGTCTAAAGAACATAAAATACAATACAATTCAATAAACTATAGTAAACGCCAAGGCCCAAATAAAGGGGTATTTAGATGTGTTACATTTTCTTTCCTGCCAATGCTGCCTATAGAGACAGTTGAATAAGTAGAGAAACTCCGAGTTACCAGGTACTTGTAGAACCTAAAAGAGTCAGAATAAACCAGAAGTTAGGGAATTTAACACTTTGATGTTTATGTATAACTATATGATCCAATGTTTCTTTTCTTTTTTTATTTCTTTCAGGATTTCTTTGTTAAGATGTCGAAGTTATTTATGTTTACATAACTTAGTCACCAGTTTGGATATCGATGATTTAGGGGGACTGAATAAATTGTATGATATGTGGATTAATATTGGCAATTTGATCTTCAAGCAAACAGGTATGTAGAATTTTAATAAGCTACTTTGGTTCAAGAAAGGAAAATTTAAATAAAAATACCGTATTTACTCGCGTAATTTATGCACTTTTTTTAGACGAAAAAATCTTTTTAAAATGAGGGTGCGTAATAAAAAAATGAACATCAGCTGAATTTCTCACAATGGAAATAACATCGAAATACGCATTTTTTGTAGTACAGTTGAGATTAGCGCACAATGGTTCCGAGGAAATCAATTTTATGAATCTTTAAACTGTTTTTCTCAAAACGATAAAATAACGAGTTAAAGATCGTTGCGGAAGGGAAAGTTAGAGATGCTAACTGGTTTTGGGCGGGGGGAAGTGGCGTGGATGAATGACTCACTGTCTGGGAATGAGAAAATTCTTCCGTCTTCAGTATAGAAAGGAGACGGAGGGAAAACAAGAAATTGAAATTTCGGTGCGTGGTATATGCGAGATAAACATTTTTCGTCTTTTTCCTTATCACACAGAAGGCCCATGCGCAAATCACGAGAGAAAAAAACAATAAAGAAAACGCCATTTAAGATTCGGGTGCGTAAATTATGCGAGTAAATACGGTAAGTCCAAACTTTTTTTTTTTTTTTTTTTTTTTTTATTAATGTGGCTTTATATGGAAGTAAATTGTAGCATTTATTGTATGTGCTGTATTGAAAGTAACTTTATAGGCGAAGTAAATTGTAGCGTTTATTGTTTGTGTTGTATTGAAAGTAATTTTAACTAGAGACTGAAAACACATGTGTCTACATTTCAAAGTTTTTAGAACAATATTAGAGCATTTATTGACATTTATATCATGCACAGAAATCTAAATAGTTTTCGAATACTGAGGCGTTGAGAATACCAGTTGTGCAAGTCACATTGATTTTTTTTTCCACGAAATAATTTTTATTGCATATATTTTGTGGTATATATGAAAGATTCGAACTTATTTTTTACTTGTCAATGTGACTTGCACCAGTTGCATTCTGAACGCCTTAAATACGTTGAATGTATTATAACCTCATGTTCACCACTAAAAAGTAAATAAATGGTGTGAGGCCTTCTGAGTAGACCTTGTATATGCACATTCAATTACAAACTTTTGTCTTTTACAAATGTGAATTAGTTTTTACTTCTTTCTTAATTTGGATCAAGATGCATTAAATAGTATGGTTTTTATGAAGTCTGATAATTTGTATTGTTTCTCAACATAATGTTTGTATTTTTTTAGCTGCCTCTGATGTTCCACTTCTTGAAGCGGCTACTTCAGCCATGCGAGCTGTGTTGCAACGTTTAGCAGATCAGAAACTACCTCAGTTCAGAAACCTTACAGTTTCTGATTTACAGGTAAATATTTAAGTTCCGAAAATACTGTTAGAATATTATATCCGTAAAAGTTTCTTTGTCATTTAATAACGTTTCTCACGTTAGTAAGGAGCAGGAGCTATCACTGCTGAGATACTGAAGGATTCAGTCTCCAGTATTCCGTGAAGGACAGGTGTAGATGCCTTCCTTCATTTTTCTTTTAACATTTCAGCGAGAAAGTTTAAGCATTGTCCTGACCTTAGCCATCGCTCAAGTACACCCCACAGCTGCTCGAGCTGATAAAAATTTTATAGCTCTAGGATGGTCAATGCATCCGTTTCCCATTATTTTCCTCTCACCACGAAGTAGAGGCAGATTGCGTCCGGTTTCAAATCTCGGCCAGGACGCTGGATACTTTTCTCGCAGTGTTCCCATACCTGGTGCTCTGAGGTAGGTAGGTAGGTTGGTTAGTTCGGCTGTGTAAATAAACACCAGCGTGCTTTTTATTATTACTTTAGTGCATTTGAATGTGTGACACATACTGGCGTTTGTTAATATAATATTAGAAAAAGTACTCTAAGTCTTCATCTAAATCTTTTTTGCCATCTGTTAAGAAATACGTGAAACTACAATAAGTAAAGTTAATATTTTACAAAAATGTTACCTCATGTCATTTCGGTAAGAACGTCAGGCCAGCGTCCAATAGGTTACTGGTTCGAATCCCGGTAATAACATTGAACTTCAGTAGTACATAATCGAGACGGGCCGGAGTTCATAGTTACTAAAATCGCATGTTGAAAATGATCAGTTTTGATCGGTCATTTGCGACTGGCCGGTGTACGCCGGAGCATATTTCCCCCTCTTGGTGATACGGAAAAGCGGGAGAAAGGAGAGAAGGTAATGTGGCAGATCGCGCTTAGTCATGCTTTGAACGAATCATGGCTGTTTCGTCTACACACCCTAGTGTTTGCCTGGCTTGCTACCGAGAATGAGAAAAGCAAACTATGACGTCACACAATGTCAACTTGATAATGATTGCCCTACACAATGCCGATGACTGTAGAAGTACTCCGTTTCTCTTCTTTTTTTACAAATAAATGTCAATTCGCTAGGAGTTCACATGCAATTCTTCACGTGTTATTTTTAGTTCTTGAAGATAATCAGAGAAAATAAGCTGGCACAAAGAATTTTGAGTAGCTCTTGTTATCTGGACTGTAAAATAATGTGATTATAGTATGAAGTGTCTTGCAAAATTCTTTTAATGCGTTTTGTTAAGTTCAGTTAAAATAAAGAGTACTTCAGTCGGCTGAAATGTGCTCCAGGATTAGATCACCAAATGACTTTTTCCGTATCGATTTCTACTCTGATGCGGAATAATCTTCAGGGATGCACACCAACGCAAGTTAGATGTATATAGAAGTAAAGTAATTAAAGAGGGAATGATAAGAAAGAATATAATAAAAGAAAATTCGTGAAGAATATAATGGTTTATCTGCTTGGCTAGCTCCGTTAGTTTTTTTTTGTTTTTTTCTGTCTTTCATTGAACGTAACTATCAACTCACTTTCAGTGTAGAACAGACCAAAATCAACTAAGTTACATAAATGAATGTTTTAAATAGTATAATTAAAATAGATTTACATAGTTGTTGGTCTTTCTCCATCATTGAAATATAATTAGAGTAACGTTAAAACTGAAAAAAAGAATTGTAGTGCCATCTTTCGAACAAAGAGTAAAACTGTACGTTACTGTGCTTATGGCCATGTTTATGATCCGTACAAGTTCGTAATAAATTATTATTTATATATTGCACCTATTTACATATCACCATTTCATTCCTAGGTAACTGTTTATCTTTTAAATCACAACAATGTGTTACTTATACATTGCACAAACAAACTCACTCACACTATGACTTACGGAACTCTCTAGTTCATTACCGCAGTAGCAGATGTTCGCTGTTGGATTCTATTCTGGATATCAAGCCAGTTTTCATCTTGAATATCTACCCTCTCGAAGATCCCTTCAAGTATTCGAATTTTCTTCCAGGCCACATTCGTTTTTCCTTTTATTATATTGTTTCATGTCACGTTCTCTTTAATTCTTTTACTTCCAATATATATATATAAAATTTTGCGTTGACTTGCACCCGTGAAGACGATTCTGGGTCGGAGTCTTAATTAGATTGGACAGAAGTAATTTTGTGATTTAACCCTTTAGACCGATCACAGCCGAGTAAGTGAAGTTTATAATAAATGGGATCATATTATTCATGCACTAAAATAAAATTTTTCTAATTAATTTCAGTTACTATTTAATGGAGAAAGCACTTGTCCAGATGCAAACGTTCGAGCGAACGTTATCAGAATAGTTGGAACTCTGGGAGTCATTCTTGGTACTGCGAGCGGAGAAAACTCTACCGTATTGATGAAGGTAAGTGTACTTGGGTCATATTACGTTGCGTAGTGGTTTGTGAAAACAGACTGTGTAAAAAAAATAAGAATTGTGAATTGTCTTAAAAGATCACGACATAAAAATGAGTTAATTCACACAGTTAATAAGAACTTGAATGCTGTTTCCTCGCATAATAAACGCTTTTTTTTACTGTCTGTGTGGTGCCACTGAGCCATTCAAGTATCCATTATGGTCTTCTGTTTCCTGTCATGTAGAAGTATCTACAACATTTCGAACATATTAGACAGTGCGCAGATGAAGTGTGCAACGTTGGAGATACTTCTGTACTGCAGGAAACTCAAAATTTACAAAGAAAATCACCTATTTGTTTTCAACGTTCATGTTGTATATCGCCTTCATAATTGGAAGGGTTTTAAAATACTTAGATGTGCTTTCAGTTAATATATTTGTCAACAGATTAGTATGGAGGAAATTACAATTCTGCCTGATGCTTTTTTTAGTTTTCTTAGTCCCATCTTCCTTCTCACGTCCGTTCTTTGCCAAATATCTTCTCCCAGATCCGAAAGGAGCTTCTCATAAATGCAGTGAATGCAATTAAATATTGGCATTTTGTGTTTAATATGCTTTGAGCTGCCGAAATAAAATGACTTCTACGTAGCATTAACTATGCATAAAGTCTCTCTTTAGTATACTTCGAATTCATTTATGGCTGTTTAGCAATTTTTGCTCAGCTCAGGATGGTCGGTTGCGAGGTTTGACCCTATGCCAATCCGAAATGCATGACGTTACCGCCTGAACCACCGGGAGCGAGGGTCTTTCTCTCCCCCTTTAGTGTGTATATCTCTGACATTAAAAGGTACGTTTTATTGCATCGTTTTATCTATGAAACATTGTGCTTGTTTCTCAGTTGGTCATTGTGTTAAGGGTTAGTGATACTGATAACTTTTTCTTATAGCATATTGGAAAATTCCTTCTTGATGTTAGTGCAAAGGAACCGGAATTATGGGTAGTAGCTGAGTCTCTGGATGCTTTGATGGATGTCTTCGGGGAAGACTATACGGATGACGTAGCTGTAGAAATTAGTCTTGTGGAAAAACTCCAGAATTTGTTACCATCACTAAAGCATAAGGTAAGATTCTCGTAAAAATTCATGTGAATCTTTTATTATTTTTTTTTTTCCTATTTGTCATCTTACTCATCTTTCCTAATTACTACCATGTTCTTCCAGTAGTAAGACCTCTCGGACAGTTGTATATCCTTCAGCGCTGTCTACACACCCTAAATTGGACATAAATAAAAGAAATTCTCCGTTAGTATCCAGCTTGTTTCAAGACCATTTTGTAAATACGTGTCCCTCTTATCAATCGATACTATTGAGCTTCATCTAGTAATAAACTGTGTCTCCATTGGGTTGGTTGGGCACTTAGTGTGGTTTGTAGCCCACTTTAAACTGTATGTCCCGTCCTTAAGGTGTCATATGGAAGGCAATGACAACCAACCTTCGGTTTGGTTGTCATTGCAAAGGTACCTTTGGATCATAAACATACCTTCGGGTAGAACATAGAACACCCCTTATTAGAAGTAATAAAAACTGCAAGTAAAAAGTTACATTAGATCGAAACTCTTAAGTTTTGGCAGTGTCTTGGAAGTGATGAATGTCAAACTGCAACTAAGTTTATGAAACGATACAATGACGAAGTATTTTTGTATTTATTTAACTATTGTATTTATTCGTGTAATTCTCGTACCTGAAATTAATATTACGTCTTCAAATATTTTATACATTTAATATTCAGTGACGTTCAAAGGTAAATTTTCAAGCAGTACTGCAAATTTTAAATTAAAAGTAGTAGAATATGTGGAAAATAGGTAACCGTAAGGTACCGTGGTGTTTGTAGGTAAATAAGTAACCGTTCTTATCGGTACAAGCAAAAGCATCATGACTTAAATTCTGTATCCTGTAAATCACGTATCTTTGTTTTAGGTTGCAACATAATGGTAAATAAAAACGTGCTACAATAAAAATCACACCTGTTAAGTTGATTGCAAAATCAGTCATTCAGCTACGAACATTACACAAAGATGAAACATTCCTGGAAAAGACTATGTATTTTTTTTAAACCAAAAAGTTGCATACTTTAGAAACCGGAACAGTATAGTAGCAAGAACAACAAATGAAACGTGGATATTGCCGCATTGTACAACATCCCGGACTGATAAATTGTATACATGGGTCATTTTCTGTGAATCTGAGTGTACGTGGGCCGTTCCAGAAATCCGTTTACCTTAACAGGAATAGATAACGGTGGTATCTCCGAAAATTTTCGCCATCAAAACCTGCAATCATTTTATTTTCCCACGTAATTGTTGCCAGCTTAATGCATTCTTAATCCATTAGTCAAAACTCTCCCAAAACTCACTCTTTAAACTTTCAGTAAATGTCGGGCTTTCTTTGCTGCTGCTTTTTCAGGCCAAAACCTTGTTTTGCTGTTTTATCTTAAAAATCCAGTTTGTAAAACTTGGCTTCATCTTCTCTTGATATTAGGTGACTTTTCGTTCTTGAACTGCCACAGGAAAACTTAATAGGATTCAAAAGACGAGGAACCCAGCGAGCAGGCTTCTTGAAATCATTTTCTTTTCTTGAAGCTCTTTAGCCTTGATTTGGGACTTCATAAACAATTTTCTTTCTTTACTTTGGCGATATTTGTATCCTATTTCGGTCCTGGGACGTCAGTCACTCCCTCAGATCATCATCTATTCTGCAGTGCCTACTTTGAAAGTGGGAAAACCACATCTGAGTAGTTCTCTGAGTCGGTGCTTGTTCACCAATATAAGGTTTCCGCCTCTGGGAATATTTCAGCTGATAACCTATTATAAAAATGATGGAGCGTCAGGATTCTTTGTTTTCGTCGAAGAAAGTCACTAGAACCCGCGCACTTGCATTAATCTTTCGCTTCCTGCCTTCTCTCGTTGGTTATTAAAAGTTCTGAACACTTCAGAAAGTTTTAGTGCCGACCAGTTGAGATTGGAGAGCGAAGAAGCTTAGAGAAAGAGAACAAAGGATGCCGTTTGTTCATTTGAAAATTTTATGGAGTGTTCGATTTGTTTAGTTTTCAGAGAGGGTTTAAGACTTGCTTAGACACGTAAAATACCGTATCGTACGCCCATTCGTATCTTTGATTGGATTCTGAAATTTCTGAAAACGGCCTTGAAAGGTACTTGCAGACAAGACGAAATTCCATGTATCCTCCGTACAAATTGAACACTGTTTATATATAAGATACGTAGGGAAAGGATGCGTCTATTTATAAAAAAAAAGATGTCTTATTATATAGTGATACGAATTACAGTTGGAGGTGTGAGGTCCAAGTCCTTTGCTTCATGGACGAAAAAGTTACGTAGAGTTTAATTCCTGTGGTTCCGAGGTCTGGGATTAGAGTAGTCCTGCAAACACTACAAAGCTGAATCATTGGGATACGCGCTTTCTTTGAGTGGGGCCCGTTGAGCGGGAGACAAGAAGCTATTCCTACTCATATCTAATAAAGAGAGTCATTGTTCGAGATTCAAGTATAACCTTTTATTCTGTATAGCATTCTGCTAACCACAGTTGGCATGGAGCTTATTCAGATTCCTGAATTAATGAAAGTCTCGACTGATTAATATCCCTAAAATCAATGTTTACATAGGTTGTATCTAATCTCTAACATTACCATAAATCCTTAATAACTTTTTTAATACATCGTTTGGTCTTCAAGAGTCTTTTGATTAAAATCCTTAATTTCTAACATTATTTATCACGTTTCCAAACACTGATAACCTTCCCAAGAGAAGTGATAACACACTGCATCGTTTGCCAGCCTTCAAATCAATCTTCTACGGCATTCATTAGTTCCACGTCGCTACCAAAGCTTCTTCCCCGCAAGTGCTCTTTTAACCGGGGAAACAGGAAATATTCATTGGGGAAAGGTCTGAGGAATAAAGGGGATGATCAACCACTTCAAAACCTGCCATGTCCAAAACGCCCACAAGATTCGTCGGATTGATCTGTATCTGGCGCATGGTTAGTCTTTGATCACTCATCATGTCGTGCACATTTTTCACACGACTGTCTAGCAAGCATAAAAATCATGACAGTACTTTTTCACTATAGAGTATGGTAGCACAGATTCCCGTAATGTATTCACCAAATCCAGTAAATTTCCTCCAGTGGCATGGTTTTTATGAGGTATTTTATGACTACCTGATTCTCACTTCTCTCCTTGTGTCACTTTTCACTGCAGACAGTCACAGAGACTGATCTGTTAAAAGCGATACCGCCTTGAAATCTGGTAAAAAAAAAAGGTAAAGCTATACGCACGCGCCGTGAACGGTGCATGAAGGATGTGGAGGTAACACTCCACACATTCTCGACCTACGGTACGAAATGAGGTGGGGTGATCAGCTCCACGCTCGATCGCCTTTACGTTCCCAAGGTGCCCAGTAGTACCAGACACACTCTGGTACTCAATTTGCTATAAGGCTGAGTGTACCTCAGAACGCCAGGCTTGAGAACACTGCGAGAAAAGTCTCCAACGTCCCTTGAAATCTGGTACACGTAATTAATTACCAAAGAACAGTCACGGAATTTTGGACGAGCCCTCGTATTTATTCATAAAGTTTCGGAAGGGATGCATTGAGATTTGCAGTCAGCAGGTTATGAACCGAAGATGCATTTTGATATATGGTGGCACGTGTAAAAAAGATCTTACAAATAAACATAGTTAGTGTTTATCTAATAAAAGCTGTGTTAACTTTTTCGGGGTTAGTTTCTAATACATTCCTGCTTTTACTTTCAGATTCGACTACAGAAGAAAGAATTAGGTGATCATTATCCTATCGTCATGACAGCAAATACTAATCTTGTTCGATTCATCAAATACAAAAGCAAACGCATCGGAAGTAATAAGAATGGATGTGCGTCTTGAGCGTAGAAATAAGAATTTTTGTTGACTTGCATTTTTTTTTATGAGTTATCAATGTTGTTTTTATGCAGTGTTGTTTTAAACACTGATTCTTTTGTTTACAAAAAGGATGCCAAAACCTAAGAAGAAAATACAAACAAGATGTTGAAATGTAATTGTTTATTGTAATATTAAGCTAAGTAATTGGTGACTTACAACTCAGTGTTGTAGAAGAAAGACCCCTCTGTCTAGTAGACCCAGTTGCCTTTTCATTGTTTTGTTATTGGGTGAAATTTCCCAAATCGCTGAGAGAACTATTTTCGATAACCTATGTATAATTATGTTGTGCAAGGAGGCTGTACAGTTTAAATTATGTACATTGTATTTAAATGTAATGAACGTCTGTTGTTTTGTGACAAGAATAATCACAACAGGTTCGAATCTAAATGGATACGTCCTCAGGAATCAACGCGTAAAAGATAATTAGAAAAAAGGTGTATGAATAAGAGATTGTAACCGGTCGAGATCACGATACGGTAGCCAGATACGTAAATTGGAACCATCCTGACAGGTTTTTCCACACAAGACAAATGCTGTTATGGTACCTTCAAACTAGGTCCTGGCTAGGGAGGACATCCTGTCCGCCACCCTATCCCGACCTGAGCCAAAGTTGTGAGAAGTCCATAAATAATTCAAATGTTAATTGGAACGAAAAGAGAAATAGTGACGGCAGTTTCATTATTGTAGAGATAATAGGAAACTTTGGAATTTATGACTTGAAACATACAAGTTCTTCTGCAGGGAATCCAGGTTCTTTGAGTGTGTTTGCGCCTGAAGGTGAAAGGAGCTCTTACGCCGAAATCAGACACACAAAAATTTGTTCCACAAAAATGAAAGTCACCTTTTAATATGTATCTGGCCACGTTGATCTCAGTTTTCTTCTTCGTCCTGAAGATTTATCCAGTTGGATTTGAAAATGTTGAACCTGTGATTGTTCTTTTCACAAATAGAATGGAAGTAAGTTAGCACAAGTATATGATACATAATTTGTATTTTCGTTAAGTTATTAAGATCAAGTGTAATTTGCTGTGGAAGTTGTGTTGTTAACGGTTTTCAGCGTTTTCTTGCCGTTTTGGTTGCGTCGTTGCTTTTCATTGCGTTGAATGAGTTCTCTTCGTTATTTTAACCTCTTTCGTGGTTGAATTCTCAGTGATAACTTTATTTTGGCTATGAAATAGTTGTGATGGTTTGGTTCTATGATCCAAAACTAAAGTTGAATCTTCATTTTGAAACTGGCTATCCCAATTTCCACTTCTGACATCAGCATAATAAAGGACATTTTGTACTGCAAGTGTGATGTCATAACGAAGGTTTACCATCGTGGATGAGATGATAAGTTTCCCGTGGTCTAATGAGGAGAATATTGGAATGATGTCTGCAGTAGAAGTCCTGTTTACATCGCTTTGAGACAATTCAACCACGAACAGAAAATATGCTGCAAAATTGTAAGTTACAGTAGCAAATCAACAGATCTTATTTATTTCACCTACTGTAATGTTCTTTCCTGTTCAGTAGTCTACTCGTAGCTATTCCTTAACGGACGTACTACTACTACCACTAGAAACCGAGAGACGGCTAGACTGTTCCTTGGTTTGCCTGCTGCCATAGCTGAATGTGGTGATAGTACACCGAAGAGCTGTTACTCCCCACTTCTTTTTCTCGGTTTGTTTAGGATAAGTGATGGGTTCAAGGCTTAAGTGTGTGTAAAGATTCATAAATGGATACCTTGCTTCAAAAATTCCTTCGATCCATTAACTGTATATTCCTTCCGTTCTCTGGTTGCGCTTATTTGTATCATCTTTGTGTTAGGTGATAGCATGAATTTATTATTATTATTTAGAGGTCTGTTCTTAGCATCAAGTCCTATACATCGTGTTTAGTCTTCTTCATTCCTCCCAGTCGTTTGCCTTTCTTTTTGCCTAAAAGTCTTACGATATAACCACCAACTTCTACTTTTTTTTTAAGGTCCTAAACAAACTGGTGAGCTTCTATGAACGGAACCTACAGTTTTTGGTAAAGTTGGCTCCAAACCACTTCGTTCAACGAACTCCCGCGGAACTTGAACCTTGTAACTACACGCACAGAAAGCAAGTGTGTTCATATCTTGGCCGATTGTTGGTCTCAGAGACATTGTGATATAAATCTTAAATTTTCAATTCTTTTCTAAACTGTCTTCAAAACATCCTTTTTTGTTGAGATAAAGTTTGGTAAACTTTATTTTTATATGTGCCAGTCTAGTATCTTTGGACTTCGGCCCGTCACGATTCGTCTTTAGCTGTTAAGTGTTAAAATCCACACCCATGCCCCTGCCGGGACCTTCGAGCCGATGGCCTACCGCCGCAGACCGCTCGGCCACCCGGACGGCTTTTTTTGTTGTGAGTTTGAACGTGTACGGTTCCTCTAGTCGATTCCTTTATTATTATTATTTTGTGTATCACTTTTGTCTCGTGAAAATGAATGGATTGGTACATATACTGAAAGTTCTTCCACCGCTTATTTTCATGTATTTTGCTTATTAGAATACACTAAGATTTTTATTCTTCTTTTAATAGTTTTTCCTGTCCAACCAATATGCATTTTACCATAATTGCAATTAATGTAGAAGATTGTCCATCACAGGTCGCAGTTTGCTTTCCGTTTAAGCGGTGCTCTGTATACAGTCCCAGATTCATAGTATTCTTCGAATTCTGTTACTAGTAGTACTACTAAGATGATGGCTGTTGCTTTCCCTTGCTGATCTTTTTTCTTAGCTAGGTCTTTGGGTAAAGTATTCTCCTTCTGTACAGTTCTTATTGTTTTTATGTATTTGCTGTTAACTGTAGTTATCTCAAATTCTTTTAAACGAGGGGTCTCTCCTGGGACCCACTTATATGTATAATCTCCGTCAAAAAAGCGAAACAGTTTCCTCCAATATAACAAAACTGTTGCCATTCCTGTTTACATTTTATCATGATGATAGTGGGATTAATTTAAAACAGTTATCTTCAAAAGATATTGTCCCAGGCACTCTAAACGGGGTACCTCGAAACCACTATAAGAAAAGGATTTTCTTTCTGGTAAAGTTTACGGCATATTTCTTTAATCTTTCTATGCTATATTGTCTAACTCATTATAATGAACTTACAGAAATGGCTATATTCGGCAACCATTTCATTAGAAAAAGAAGTTTGTGGGTTAGAAGAGCTCTCCTGGGATTCCTACAGTTAACCAGGTCCTACAGTTCTCTCTCTCTCTCTCTCTCTCTCTCTCTCTCTCTCTCTCTCTCTCTCTCTCTCTCTCTCTCTCTCTCTCTCTCTCTCTCTCTCTCTCTCTCCCTCTC
>JAGDQP010007944.1:20205-65104 GCA_022664845.1 Lepisma saccharinum | reverse complement strand
AACCAAACTCACTCTCACCATCAATCATACGCCCATCCCATGCTCCAAACAAGTCATTTACTTAGGACTCATACTCGATCATCAATTAACATGGCGCCCTCATCTACAAAAAGTCATTAGTAAAGCCTACAATAGACTAAATCTGCTCAAACGACTAACAGGCACCACTTGGGGTCTTAAACCACACACTGTAATTAATACATATAAAGCATTCCTCCGACCTGTCCTTACTTATGGATTCACAGCCTGGATTGCCGCCAACCAAAACTTCTACAATAAACTGCAGATACTGGAACGACATGCACTACGCATTGCTTACAGAGTGAAACTCCCCAGTCCGACTCAAGACTTATATGACCGCATAACATTCCCTCACCTACTATTACATTTAGAAGATCTGCGAATCAAGTACATTCACAAACGAGTTGAAATGAACCATCTTCTCTTCCATGATATACTACATTCTCATGAAATACATCATCCAGCAGAACAACATACACATACACCCCTCTCCCTGCTTTTCACTTTATACCAATATAAAATCACACCAAACCATCCAGACTTTGCGCTTGCTTCAGCACACAGCATACCAGATATGCCTCATTATCTTGCGCCTTCATACGTTGCACAGTGATCATAAATATACTAACAGGGCTTCACCTGTCTATCATATTGTCCAGAGTCGCCCCTGGACGAGAAGAAACTATCATTCGCCTCTAAGTGTACTGAAGTGTTGTGACGTGTAACGCACCTCATATTCATTTCTCATCCCATAATCATACATAATCCTACCTAAATAGTATGATTATGAGCAAAGCTCATAATGGCCAATGATTAATTATGATTAGAATAAATAAATAAAGTATTGTAATAAAGTTAAAGCTCTCAACCCAACAACCTTATAAATACATATCTCCAGTAACCTAAAATCCCTTCCCTAAATAGAGGGTTCAGCCCTCTGGTGGGTCCTAGCTGCGGCTAGGTAAACAACAAAAAAAAAAAATTCACATACAGAGGAATTCATATAGGAAAATGTGATGTTTAATAAACCTCTTGACTATTAACTGCTTTTTATTTAGCATTCAACTGCGTTTAAGGAGACGCTATTATGAGTGTTGGGGTCTGCTGAAAAGCACCGCAGCACTTTATAATAGTTTGGCTCTACAGGATTAGGTGGTAGGCTGAGTCGTCCCACTGCGTGTAGCAGCTTTGGGGCACGTAAGCTTCCTGTATTATTTTGTTAGTGCAACGAATATCCAGCCAAGAAACCATTTTCGCCCTGAGACTAAAATTAGCCGGAAACAAAACAGAAGAGGCTCTGTGTTGAGAAGAAGGACACACAGCAGCAACAGTAGTCAAGTAGCGGACCATTTCGGTATAGCGACGAGCTTTCAGTACAAAGAGGTTATTATTCAAGATATATATATCATATTAGAGGTCCCGTTACAACTTTTTTATCCTTATGAAATCCTTATATATTGGGGGATTCTGAAAATTTCATCCCAGCAAATCCACTAGTTACCCCAGTTCATATCCAACCAGAATGATACTTCCTATTTGCCTATGCCATCTTACGATCAATTCCTAATAAACTAGGAGGAGTCATTGCCCTTGTTATATCCATTTTAATCTTAATAATTATACCATGATACCATAAAAGAAAAATGCGAGGACTTCAATTCTACCCACTCAACCAAATTATTTTTTGAATTATAGTAGCAGTAATTATCCTACTAACTTGGATTGGCACCCGACCGGTTGAAGACCCCTACATTTTAATAGGACAAGTATTAACCGTAATTTATTTCACCTATTTCCTAATTATACCTCACCTATCGACACTATGAGACTATTTACTTATTAAAAATTAATCCTTTGGCCGAGAACAAAGCTTATGTTTTGAAAACATAAAACAGAGTAAAAGAAACTCTAAGGATTTCATATTCTAAATAAAATTCATTTAAATCAAAAAAGACACTAATAAAATCCTAAACCCTCTAAAAAATAGTAAATAGTTGAATGATAAAGGAAGAAATCTTTTCCAAGCAAGATATATTAACCTATCATAACGAAACCGAGGCAAAGTTCCCCGGACTCAAATATAAATAAAAGAGATAAAAACCACCTTCGCAAAAAATAAATAAGAAAAAACATCACAACCTAGAAAAATAATACTAAATAAAACTCTCATAAACAAAATTCTAGCATATTCCGACATAAAAATAAGGGCAAATCCACCCCCGCTATATTCAACGTTAAACCCAGAAACAAGCTCAGACTCTCCCTCAGCAAAATCAAAGGGGGTCCGATTCGTCTCAGCTAAACAAGAGGCCAATCAAGCCAAGGATAACGGAAAACTAATAAACAAAAACCATATATCTCCCTGGTAAAGATTAAAATCAGAAAACTTATAACTACCTCTCAAAAAAACAAAAGATAATAAAATTAAAGCAAGACTTACCTCATAAGAAATAGTCTGAGCAACAGCCCGTAACCCCCCCCCAGTAACGCATAATTAGAGTTAGAGGATCAACCAGCACCCATAACACTATAAACACCCATACTAGTACAACACAAAAAAAATAAAAGTCCCAAAGAAAAAGTAATAACCAATCTAACAAGAGGTACACATAGCCAAACCAGTAAAGATAATATTAAACTAAAAATAGGAGCCAAATAATAAGGGTAATAATTAGACATCGTAGGAAATCTTTGCTCCCTAGAAAAAAGCCTAATAGCATCAGCAAATGGTTGAAGAACGCCACAAAACCCTACCTTATTGGGGCCTCTACGAATCTGAATGTATCCTAACACCCTACGCTCAAGCAAAGTCAAAAAAGCCACCCCGATTAAAACCCCAATAAGCTATTATGTAAAATTTTTCCTTCAGTGTGGGGTAAAAATTGACAGGCCTAGTAGAAAAGCAAACATTTGTGCTGTGAACATTATTATAAACTGTGTAAGATTCATGTCGATGAAACCCATTCCTGTTTTATCAAGCGAACAAAATTTCTTGTTCACTATCTTTGATGTAGGAACAATGTTACTACACGCGTATGAAAACGGTGAACGTGAATATGTGCCGAACCTAATTTGTGCATCTCCTCGATGTCATCAATGTAAGGATATGGACCAAAATTATACTTGCAGTGTTTGTGGTTATGAAGGTTAAGGGGATTTTGTATTTTATAATATGGAAGCATTTGTAAATCATGTTTTAGAACAGGGTCCCAAGTTTCAGAAAGTAGTAAGTCTTTCACATAATGGTTCTGGATCGCATTACTCGTAGTGCGATGTCTCATGGAAAAACATAATTTGTCACCTCACATTATCCCATAAAGCCAAAAGATTATTCAATTACGTGTTAATAGCATGGTTTTCCGTGATACATATTTGTTTATGGGAGTTAATTTATTCAAATTACCATCAACAATGGGATTGCAAGAAACCCTTAAAAAGGAGACTTCCCATACCTCTTTAACACTCCTAAACATCAGAAATTGGAACCGGTAATGTCGGGGTCGACTCCCGTTTTTTCTATGTGAAGGGTACCTCTTTGTCTGAAACGTTATATCAACTTTTCTTGTTTTTAGGTTTAGCAGATAGAACCATGCAACATATGCAAAAATGATTAAAAAAATCTCTTTTTATAAAAGTTGGGGTACTCTATGCCACGCCTTAGGAGGGACTCGAAATAGATTTTGTTAAGTTTCAGCAATTTTCGTTTTTTCTTCTTGTTTAGGATATGAAGCAATGCAACATATTCAAAATTGATCAACATTTTTCATTTAGGGTGAATGTTTAGACTTGAATTATCACCCATGAAAAATTTCAAAGTTATATCTGTTCATCTGTGTGTGAATTTTTAGGTCGACATTTTCTAAGTTACATCAAATTTCGTTATTTCACAATGTTTGGGACATACAGCAATGCAATATTTCCAAAAATAACCAAAATCTAACGATAATAAAATAATATTCAAAGTTAAAAGTCACCCAGGAACATTCTTACACTGGCAATGTCGGGGTCGACTCCCGTTATTTTCTATTTAAAGGGTACCTATCCTAGCCTTCGTCTGAAACTTTATATCAACTTTTTTGTTTTTTTACGTTTAGCAGATAGAACCATAGAACATATGCAAAATTATTAAACAATATCTCTATTTTTAAAGTTGGGGTACTCTACGTCAAGCCTTAAGATGGACTCGAAATCGAAAAGAAATTAAGTTTCATCAATTTTCTTTTTTCTTCTTTTTTAGGATATGAAGCAATGCAACGTATCCAAAAATGATATTTTTTTATTTCGGGTAACTGTTTAGACTTGAAATGTCACCTATGAAAAATCTCAAAGTTATGTCTGTTCATCTGTTTGTGAATTTTTTTTAAGTTACATCAAATTTCGTTACTTCATAATGTTTGTGACTTAGAGCAATGCAACATATCCAAATATGATCAAAATCTAACGATAAATAAAGATAATATTCAAAGTTAAAAGTCAAGAAGGAACATTCTGGCAGTGGCAATGTCGGGGTCGACTCCCGTCTCTTTTCTGTCGGAAACATTATATCAACATTCTCTTAGTATTTTTAGGTTTGATAGATAGAACCATGCAACAAATGCAAAAAATGATTAAAAATTTATTTATTTAAAAGTTGGGATACTCTACGTCAGACCTTAAGGAGGATCTGAAATCGATTTTTTTTAAGTTTCATCAATTTTCGTTTTTTCTTCTTGTTTACGATATGAAGCAATGCAACAGATCCAAAAATGATCAAAATATCTTTCAATTTAAGTTTAATGTTTAGACTTGAAATGTCACACATGAAAAATTTCAGACTTATGAAACCGCTTGTGTTGATGAGGTTCATTTTTTTTAAAGTTACATCAAATTTCGTTATTTCATAATGTTTTGGACATAGAGCAATACAACTTATCCAAAAATGATAAAATTATATTTTAATTTAAGGTGATAGTTTAGAGTTGAAAAGTCACCCACGAAAAATTTCAAAGTTAGAAAAGGTATTCTGTTGGAGAGGGTAGAATTTTTTGAAGCTACTTCAAATTTTGTTATTTCACAATGTTTGGGACATAGAGCAATGCAACATATCAAAAAATGATCAAAATTTAACGATAAATAAAGATAATATTCAAAGTTACAAAGTCACGCACGAACATTCTGACACCGGTAATGTCGGGGTCGACTCCCGTCATTTTTCTATGTGAAGGGTACCTATCCTAGCCTTTGTCTGAAACTTTATATCAACTTTTTTTAGGTTTGGTAGATAGAACCATGCAACATATGTAAAAATTATTAAAAAACTCTATTTTTAAAGTATGTGTATCCTGGCCCTAGCCTTAAGAAGGAATCGAAATCGATTTTTTAAAGTTTCATCAATTTTCGTTTTTTTTCTTCTTGTTAAGGATATGAAGTCATGTAACATCCAAAAATTATCAAAATATCTTTCAATTTAAGGTTATTGTTTAGATTTGAAATGTCAGCCATGAAAAATTTCACTTATAAAACCGCTTGTGTTGATGAGGGTCAATTTTTTTTAAAGTTACATCAAATTTCGTTATTTCATAATGTTTTGGACATAGAGCAATACAACGTATTTAAGAATGATCAAACTGTCTTTTATTTAAGGTGACTGTTTACCGTTGAAAAGTCACCCAAGAAAAAATTCAGAGTTAAAGAAGCACTTCTATTGGAAAGAGTCGATTTTTTAAAGTTACATCAAATTTCGTTATTTCATAATGTTTTGGACATAGAGCAATACAACATATTTAAAAATGATCAAATTGTCTTTTTATTTAAGGTGACTGTTTACCGTTCAAAAGTGACCCAAGAAAAATTTCAGAGTTAAAGAAGCACTTCTATTGGAAAGGGTCGATTTTTTTAAAGTTACATCAGATTTCGTTATTTCATAATTTTTGAGCCATAAAGCAATGCAACATATTCAAAAATGATCAAAATGTAAGGATAAATAAAGATAATATTCAAAGATAAGGAAATAATCATCAAGTGAACTAAAGAAATGTAAAGAAAAAATAGTCTGTATAATATGAAAGTAACCATGAATCAAAGTTGAAATGTTACGCATGATCATTTTCAAAGTTTAGGCATCCAAGACTCAGGCCGAGACTGGAGAAGTGTCTGTAAGGACCTAGGTTTAAGGTACCATCCTGGCATTTGCCCTGTGTGCGACTGAGGAAGATCCCTGGAAACACATGGTAGGCCGCTGCGATCGAACCCAGGAACTCTCGAATGCTACACCAGCGGATGTGGCACGGTCTGGGTTTAAGGTACTATCCCGACATTTGACTTGCGTGGCCGCTCTTCTTGGTTTCACCATATCCCAGGATTTCGACATTGAAACATATATCATCATTTCAGTAAAAATAACACATTTTATTTTGTCGTAAATAAGACATCGTATGTTGGTCCTTTCTAGTATATAAATTAGAATGCACCTCCTCCTGTATTCCTGCCGCAATGGAACACATTATCAATTGTTCCATCATCGTCTTCAAGGAGATGTCATTGAAACCCAAACATTAACATAGAAATATTTATTTCCTTTCATTGTTGTTGTATTTCCACGGTTTTTACAAATTAGCATTTTACGACGTCATCTTAAAAAATGGATTTCTTTTCCTCATACATTGAAATGCAGTTTAAATTTTTTATCTATTTGTAACTACAGAATAGTAGTCAAAAACATTGTATCATAGCCACTACTATCACCATTGTCCAAACAGTGCTTCAAAATGACATGTTGGGTGATTTCTATATCCACCCACTCCACCCGAAGTGTATATGAATCATCTTGAAAGAAATATAGTGTTTAACTAGTAAAACAGAGTTAACTCGACTTCAAATATGACATTGATACATGAACTAGGACTATGTTTGCAGACGGGAAATGAAGCATGTGCATATAGACCTGAAGAAGCAACTGCTTAGAGATATGATCATTACTGAGCAAGTTAGAACTACATTTTCACGATGTCAGATGAAAACAATATTAGTCAGGATGGTCGGCCGCCGCTGGGTTCGAACTCACGACCTTTCGAATGCTACATGAAAAAAACATTTCCATCATCTCCTAGAGACAATACAACTTCAGCACCGAAAATCTTGAAAATGGTAAGATCCGTAAGCTTCCTCTACAGCAGTAAGTTGAAAAGTAACGCTATATAAAGAAATTTCCAATCCTTTTTTAAAAGAAATAAATTAATTAAATCATACAGCAAATGTTTCAGTAGTAGAATCGACGGAGGATGAGGAGAATGTTCTAATAGGGTTTTTGCACCCTCTAAAATACTATATTTTTCTGTAAGATATACTGTAGTTATTCCCTTGACTGGAAACCTGGATAAGAACGGGTTGGTTTAGAATATACTATTAAAGATGATAGTTCCATACACTACTATGCGAATTGTGTTGATTTCGCTCGGAATTTCAGAATTGTGTCCATTCCCTCTCATCAAAGGAATGTAGAGATATTATTTAAAATAGGGACCCTGGCCGCTACTTCCTCTTCCCTTGAACAAGAAGTTATGTTTCCGACCGGGAGATTCTGTACCATTTCTTGGACGGCATGAAATGAGTTTACGCCGTAGATGTCAGATCAACCCATTAATGTAAATAAAATAAAATAATTATTATATTTGTAGAGCCCTAAAACTTACGAATGCAGAAATACTGTAATAAGAAATATACTGCGAGAATTGGAAGACATTATAAAGAAGAAATCTACGGTCATCACGAATGGATCTTAGCTATCGAATAGTAAATCTTCAAAATAATGTTTCTTACAGATGGCTGACAACCGGAGCGGAAGGTCATTCCTAATTTATTAAACGCATATATTTTTACATATTTTCTGTGATGGAACCAAATGCCGTTTACTCCAAGAATTTTAGAGCAGAGCCATTTCGCTAGAAAGTCTTTTCTTTCTTTTCCTTTTTTAAAAAAGAGTGCCTTAAGGAAGATAATCTAGACACTTCGAACAACAAGCAGTAAAGTAATTATTATAAAATAAGTGAAGTGGAGCTCAGGTGGGAGTTTGTGCATATATGCTATCGCCAGGCTTCAGAAGCAAGCATCGTATTAGGATGATCATATCAATGTCCTATTGAAAATTGCGGCTAGACCTTTCTAACGAAACCTCAACCACCTTTTAATCCTAGTAGTTCCTAAGTTGTAAACTTTCCCTTATCTCCATGACCGCCCCTGTAATGTGTATGATCTGTACGGATTTGACTTAGTTCAACGACATCTGTCACCTTCCTAGCCTCAGTAATTCCAAACTGACCCCTGAAACTCGAGAACCGCCCCAACTATCTGAATGAATGATTCGGTTGCAATATAACGTGAGAGGTCGGGCAGAAATAAAATTATTTCATTTGATTACTTTGACTCGTTTCGTCCTATTTCATTTCATTGGATGTTTCTCCAATGACAAATTAATTTGCTCGCTAAAAGTAAATTAAACAATTTCTTTGGTTACATTCCCTGCAATTGATAAAACTACAATGCATTACATGACTATTGCAAAAATAAATAATTAAAAAAACTCAATTCATATTTTAATTCCCTAAACTTAGAATTATTTTAACGCCGTAAAGAACTCAGTTATTGTTTTTCCCTGTTGCATGCGAGTTTTCCTCTCTCATGTGAGGTCAGGCTTCAATCAGTTGCAAGTGGCGCTACCTTTAACTACCTTGATAAAATGATAGGTAATGGTATTTGAATTTCTGCCTTCCATAACCTTGGAACATTTCACGGCTTTTTCCTATTTCTGAAAGGTTTCGGAACTAAAGTTCTTTTTTAAAGCGATATTTATGCTTAGATCTTCAGATTGCTAAGACATGGCTTTCTAAGGGGCGAAAGCTGGCGGTTTATCTCAGTGTGAAAAATTCGTGTCGGGCGATGGTATTTAAGAGCACTCAGATGATAATGGATAGCAATGAAACAAAATTAAAGCAGATTTCAAATATAATAAGCTTCCTCGCATAATTGTTTACGCCAGCAAGCTTGACTTGGACTAGAACCAGGACAGTTTATTTATGTTAATCCAACAAGTTTATTTAAAGCTTCTATAAAGTTTGTTACATAATTTTATCTCCTTCCTTTTGTTTCCAAACTTTTCCCGAACATGCACAATGCAAGTTTCTCGTTCTATGCTTATGCAACCCATTAAACTTTGGTTGCATTTGGGATGCATAAGCTTGAGTGTGAAATCTGGGTGGGGACTTATTTTTGACGAAGATAGTACAGTTTGTGGGTTGAAAGTTGAGTTTTGAAGTGTTTATCTGGATTTTAAAGCTAAACATTTTAAATTCAGGTGTATGCTTGTATCGCTTAAGAGGTGACATCCCCACGGGAAGTCTGGCGGAATCCCTTCTACCACGAAGAACAGCAACAAATGTATGTTAGCCCTCAGCATTGGGCTTGGTAAGATGAAATAAATATTTGTTGTTTTTAAAGTACACAACATTCAAGTTCTTGAACAATGTTCGACTCTCTGCTATTATAACGTTGCTTTACGATATTTTTTCTTTACTACACATACTTCTACATAGTCTCATCCTACTAACCCAAGTAGGACAAATGGTCGGGCCCAACTTTGGCAAAACATCGGACACGTCGTTGATCCACCGTCGCCCGACGGTTGGCAAACCATATGTTTGCCCGCTCAGGCAACCGTATGCCAAAGTCTGGTGAATAAGGTATGAGCAAATGTCCAACGAAGAGCCAGCGATTGCCCAGTGACTAACCATCTAATATCCGATGAAATGCCAATGATTCCCCGACCGTCAGACGAGCAAATATCCGACCAAAGGCCGATTGTTGCCCCATACATAATGTTTGTAGGCACGGAAACAAGCATCTATGAAATATGCTGTGGGAGAGGGATGAGGAACCCAGGGCAGGACTGAGGAAAACCGCATTCAGGAAGCCTGGACCGGTATTTCGGCCGTCTGATCCCCTCATTCATGGATCCAGGTTGCGAGTTCGCTGCTCTTTACGGCATCTGTATTAACAGGTAGTCTATAATGCAGTTGCTACGCGATGTTCACCATAATGTACGAATAAAAATAAAGAAAACTTTCTTTCTTTCTTATGCGCAGTTTTTTATTTTTTAACACTTTTATCATCGCTGCACTATTACATTTGTATTTCTCAATACGCGTAATATATCGCCTTATAAAACGCATATAAAGGGAAATATTTGTCATAGATTAACGCTCTATTAACTAAATTAAATGTTCGTTGAAATATAGTTTAAAATTCAAGGTTTTTAACATGCGAATGAGGACAAGAAAACTGAGTCAATTTCATTTTATTTGCTATTAATTATAATGTTTAAGCAATTCAATTAGAAATACAAGTGTGAAACGAAATCTAGGACATTTATTGTAGGATGCAAGTACATCGTATCAACAAAACTCTAACTTCGTTGAAATATGGTTTAAAATTCAATCGTTTTTCAACGTGTACATGATAACATAAAACTTAGTTTGTGTTATTCAATTAGTTTTTAATTTAATTTTTTGACATAACATTAGTAAGAAACACATTAAACAAAAACTATACCATAGTTGAAAATATGATATTGAATACATCTTGTAATAACGCCTTATCAACGCAATGACGGCTTTGTTGAAATATGGTTTAAAACTAAACGTATTTTTTTAACCGATAACGGTTAATCAACGAAATGAACCTGAAATGAACGTTGCAAACACTTATGTGTGCTACTGGGGGACCCGCGATTGTCGGGTATACGCCGTCGCTGATTCAATTCCCGGCCGGCGTCAACTTTTTACAATTGCTTCTTGCGTGGTTTATTTTATATCTGTGTACTTATAAAGAATTACTCTCCTTTTAATATTTTTTGCACTTACTTGCATTTAAGAAAGTTGTACAACATGTTAGACAAGTGAGGGTATATATATATGTATATATATATATATATATATATATATATATATATATATATATGCAATTAAAAGTTTTACAAAGTTTACTAATATAGGTTAAATAACTCAGGGTACAATGTTTTCATTACACGTGATGCCTAAGGCCGAAACTAGCCCAATAAAGGAACGCATTTCAACTCTACCTGAAGACGAGAGAATATAACGCTCAGGAGAAAAAATATTAGATATAACCAAGATTATTTTTTCCTTTGGTAGTATCAAAATATACACAAAAGTCCATTATGCATATCGACCTATATCGATCTATATTCCACTCCTATCCTCCCGCACTGTAATACCATCCAAGAACCTGTCGTGGGATTTACGGTTCCAGGATCCTCGGTGAAACCACCAGCTGTTCTACCCCGTTGTAAGTCTTGAGTCCGCAGACTCGGTCCTAAACTTGCCCCGATTGACACGGTCGGGAAACTATAATGAAATGGGAAATTTCGGCGTCTTTTGGTGCTTTGGGGTAACACATCAAATCCTGATCAACCCTGAAAGAAACTTTGCTCTAACGCAAGGAAATAACTAATATCTTTGCTATGCACACCGGGTCAGGCAGAGTTTCAAGCATAGGCTCTGTGACCCGGTACAAAACTTGACCCCAATAACCGTTTGACTAGGTGACCTATTGACCGTTTCAGTTCTGTAAGGAACCCCAATAGCACATCAGTATCGGCCAATATAGATCTTCTGGTGAGTGAAGTTCATTCTCAGCATATGCTCCAGCAGCCAGCCGCGTAGTGGGGAAAGCGATGAACTACAAATTACAAGGTTATAGGTTCAAATCTAGCCGCGAACAAGTAAAAAAAATCAACTTTACCCCAAGTCGAGACAATAAGAATCATAATAGAATAACGACAGCATGTAAACAAAATTTTTAAATTATTGTAAAAATTTACATAATTCCGTTCAATAAATATAGTAAATTTCTCTGTGTTGGTGGCACAATCATGAGCATTACAAGCATGAAACAAGTGCGAGTGCTTAAATCTTGCTTAAAACCTTCTGGCCAGTTTTGTCCTGTCAAGGCTATTTGTTGTAAACTACACTGCTTGATGATACTTCGTTTAAAGACTTTGGTGATTGCTTTCACCAAGTTGTCACAATTCTCAAAGTAATTTTGATTTACTTTTGAGTCAGGTAATAATTGCTATGTTATTGAATTTGAATTTAATTTCTAAGATCTTTAGGCAACTTTCCTTAGGCCAGATGGATGATGATGAGATGAATTAGTGGAATGAAAGAAGGGAGGAAACGAAAGAAAAAACGAGAAAACCCGCAGACACGTTGTTTGTCCACCACAAAAACCAATATGGCATGAGCACGGAAAAATTGCTATGTAGGTACGTTAGTGAGATGGGGAAGATATAGTAAAGTTCGTCCTATTTCTCTATCCGTTCCCCTTAGATCTGAGCAACTACACGTCCGACAGTCTTGAGCGTTAGGTTTCTAATGGTCTCAAATGATGGCTTTGACTCTAAAACTGCAGTTCATTTTCAATGACTGTGTTAACTGAACATTTTTCGGTGCCCCAGGGCAACCACCATTTTTCTCTTATTTTAAATCAACACAACAGACGGTGCTGATGCTGGTAAGGATTTTAAATTTGAATTTTATTTATGGCTTTTATGCATCTAAGACGCAGACGCGGATAGGGTAGGTGAAAGAATGCTGCCAGTGTCTAAGTTGAAGGTACCATGCTACATTTTCCTGTTGCGACAGGAAAAAACTCAACCAGGATGGCTGTTTTGCGTTGTTGATTGAAGTAGAGTGCCCAGTAAGCCAAATGCCAACCAAAAGAGTAAGTGGTCAGGGATTTTGGTCGGGCCGGCGTCGAGGATAGGCAGATCCCAGGCTAGTAGTCGGGAAGTAGATGGGAGTTGGTCATCGTGATGCCTCAAGTGGCATTTCGTTTCGGTCCATTTCCGAACCGCCGTCGCTCTCTGACTTGCCGGCATAGAGGCGAAACCCAGACCAATCCCCAGCACTTGGTGGCCGGAAAAGGAAGGGCTCCCGTTCATTGCCTTTGTCCGAAAAATGGTAGCTCCCCGCCCATTTCCTGATGGTCGAGAAAAGAGCGGGGTCCCGTCTATTCTTGATGGTTAGGAAATAAGCGTGGTCCCACCCATTTTCTGATGGTCGGGAGAAGGTTGGGGTCCGTCCATTTGCCGATTGTTTTAATCTTGAATTTATGTAACTAAACTATCGGCGTACCGTTGCAAAAGAATTCTGCCGGCAGGTCTAAAATATAGAAAGGAAAACCTATTCGACGCATCTCAGCTCAGCTGGAGTGGCGCTGATTTTTTTTATTCATTTCGTATTTGCTAATTCATAATTATGAAATGAAATGTCGAAACTTAGAGATTTTAGGGATTGTCTTCCATCGGATGTTGAGTATAAATGAATTGTACTTATAGTAAAATGTGAAAAGAAGAAACGTGCTTCACATTTAATAAAAACAAAGATGCCTCCATGTAGGATCAGGAACTTATAATTTATTATTATTACTAGCTATTACTCGATTCAGAAGCCGTGTTCTAGTATATGGCTGTATGGTCTAGTGTACAAAGCACTGCATACCTGTTCTAAGGGTATCGGGTTCGATCCCACCTCAGACCAACTTTTTTTACTTTTTTAAAATAACGAATGGCCTTTTCTCGTTATTTCTACTTCCGAAGTATGCCCTTGTTTTGCTTCTTACCGTACATCAGTGAAATAAGTTAGTTAAAACCAGATTAAACATAAATTTTCAAGTTTCTGTCTTAACCGTTTTGGCCTGCGATGTGATATGTTAGTCAGTCACGCCTTTTGCTTATATACAGAAAGTATTATTATTATTATTATTATTATTGCTTTTTCAGGATATAATGTTATAAATTCAAATTGCCTTATTCTCAAAAGATTACTAGTACTGACGTATTTTTTTTAGATCTGGAATCTACTGAACATTAGCCGAGCCGCGTAGCTAAGTAGTATAGCATTGGTGTAGCATTCGGGAGGTTGTGGGTTCAATCCCAGAGGTCGACCATCCTGTCTAAGGGTTTTACAGAGTTTTCTCAGTGGTACTACGCAAATGCTGGTATGGCACCTTTGGCATATTCCCTGGCCGCCCGAAATCATTTTCCTTCCCCTATCCCAGCCTAAGCGTTAGATGTCTGAAGGTCATCAATATAATTCAAATGTAGAATCTAGACTGAAATTTTTCAATGAACTGTTCCCTTGTACAGAACAAAGCATTATGAACTGCTGACTGAGTCTGACAAACATTGTTTTTCTAAACGTTTAATCAACAACTATTATGTAAAATAATTGTATTGCTATCAAATTTCTATATTTAACAACTTCTTGTTTACCTGTATATCTATCTGCTATCAGTATATCTATCTTGTATGACTTAGTGCTGTATTAGCGCCATGCTGTTCTTACCACATTAATAAATACTGCATTATAATATTATTACCACAACAAATGGATTGATAGTTCACGTTACTCATGAACCTCTAAATGAAAACTTAAAATACTTAGAAACACCGAGTCAGTGATTCCGCCAGACCCCCCTGTGGGGGTTGTTTACCCCCAAAGTCTCGACAATCATACAACTTTAAAACTTCTGTTGTGAAAAATTGATAGAAACCGTACACAACTTTACTTACACCCTCCCAATTTTGACTTAACACCCCCCAAATTGAACATCCCAGTGGTAACCCGGATCAAGTTGTAGGTAGTATAATCACGATATTTTGATGATAATTTAAATCTAGAAAAAGTGACAGTCTGTTGCATAAATAGGAGTTCTTTTGTAGTTGCATTTTCTATGACGATTTGTTTTAAAAATGTATGTGTAATATCCACACTTCCGGAGATAACGCTATTCCGTAATGAATATATTGTCTGTGTTACTACATTCCATGTCTGACTTGCAGAAGTATCTGACTGACAAAAATGTTTGGATAACAGCCTCTGATGGTCTGTGTTAAAGGCTATTTAAGTGTTTTCACACAAAGTGCAAAAGGTTTGTGACAGGTATATATAAAATAAAATGCAGTTTACGCGAGTTAATACATTACAGATTAGTACTAGACCATTACCAGTGAGACCAAGTAGTTTAGATATACATCGTTGGATTCGTTCAGTATTTCATTTACCCCACAGAATGTAATCAGTGTAGAAATAGAATTTTTTCGGAAATTAATATTTGTGAAAGTAAATGAGGCAGTGATTGCTGAAGAACTACTCCTTAAATATCAGATGACGGTTCCGTATCGGTATAAAAATGAGCAACATGAATTGCCTTTGCCATGGAAAACAGGCTGCCAACACTGGTGAGATTGTCTATTTGTCCCACCGAACTCCCTGATGATGTTATTCAACATTGCCTTATGGGCAAGTGATATCAATCAGTGATGAACTTTTCAATCCGCAACATAAATACACAATTCGGAATAGCGTAAAGCAATGTCGAGCTATTTGGAAAAATATATATCCCCCTCGATGATTTACTTGGGAGGATATCCACTAAATGTACATTATACAAATCAACCACTCACGTGTTTGAAATGTAATAGTCCTACGCACAAATTGGCTGAATGTGAACAGAGGGGAGGGGGATTAAAAGAAATAAATATGCAGGCGTTGCACTGAATGCTCCACAAGTCATGCAAGCAGGACGAAACGCAGTGAACCTTAAAACTTTTAATCATGTCCCTGACAATAGTGATTTTCAAGCGTTTCCCCTCCCCGGGACAGCTGATCGCCGAGGGCAGATATATCTCATCACGGGTACAATAATGGATGGACCTGCAACTCTGGATGAGCCCCCGGAAGTCAACAAGAAGTAAAACAAGGAGATAAACAAGAACCGGAGAAAGATCATTTGGCCAAAAGAACCTAGCACAACTGCCTGAAGCAGGACAACCAGTCACGGTCACTTCACCCTTTATACATAAGGAGAGTTCCCGGCGTGTGGAGACAGTTGTGTCTTCAAATCAAGAAAGAGTACAGATAATGGAGGCAGCAGACCGAGCAAATTTATTCCAACCGTGATTTACCATTAAGGTAAGTGAGACAATTCTGTTAGCGGTTCCGAACAGCAAATTGAAGTTTTAAGTGAAGATAATGACAATAGTGTTGGTGAAACAACAAGTGTTTTTAGTGAAGATGATACACGTGAGGAACCCCAGAAAGTGAAGGGAGATGCTGCTGTCCCCCCTCCCAACAGGAAAATACACAGACTGGCACAGGACAGGTGCCTGACGCTGTGCATTCACAGGAGATGCACACCACAAGCGAAACTAAAACGGACTATAAGTTTCTTACGCCACAGCCCCCAAAGCAGGTGTTATCGGTGTATCTAAAGATAAACCAAAACGGACAAGTAGTAGAAAAAAGACGCTCGGGTACAGGACGACCCAGTTCTAGTGAGATGGATTATTATTATTATATGAGGAGTGATTCTCTATTTTAAATTATTAGTTTGAGGACAAATAGTGCAGTTTTGTGCTCACCGTCGTGTTGAAACCACATGTGCTGTCGGATTCCAAGAGGAATTTCTTAAAGTAACTGCGGCAGTATTTACTGAAAAAAGTTGAAGTATTTGGCACCGGTGAGACGTTCTGGGAGGAAATATGGTATAATTAATCGTTCATGCATTATACCTGTCCATACGTTCACATTGAATCGTTCCTGAAATGCGCACTGGCGAGCACCATGACGATTTTCTTCTGTCCACATGTGACTATTATGATAGTTAAACACACCATCCATAGAGAAGGTAGCCTCGTCAGTGAAGAGTATCATTTGGATAGATGCAGTATTCTCTTCACAGCGCTGAAGAAACCACTGACAGAAGTTTACAGGTGACTAAAAATCGACTAACCAAGACTGAACTCGCTGAATGTAGTATGGATGCAGGTGCTCTTGGTGGAGGACCTCCCAAACAGACTTCTACCACTCACGTCATGTGCTATTCGTCGGGTGATCGTCGAAGGATACCCTTCCACGCGTCGAAGCACTTTCTTCTCAAACTGCCTAGTTCGTATGCGCCTGGGAGTACCACAGTCAATTCTGTTGACGGTGAAGGAACTTCTGTCCTTGAGTCAACGTTCTGTCTTGGAAAAGATAGTACGTAACGGCACTCGACGATGTGGATACCACTCGACGTAAAGAAGACGAGCACGCCTTGTATTACGATTGGTTTGGCAATTCATTAATAGCATGTCTGCATACCATCAAATGTGTACTCGTCCATCGCATTGAACTGCACGATCAGATCAAGAGAGATTGTTACCTGGTCACGATAACAAAGCAAACTGTTTTAATGCGGGTAAGATTGTACTAATAGATTTACGTCATGTCATGCGTAGGTGTTGGCAGCGTGAACCTCACGCACGCCATTCGGAATGTCATGCGATAAAGCTTGTGTTTGTGGTACTAATTTGCTGCCCTTGTTGATAGATAACCAATCTGGCAAAATGAGATACGAAGTATGAACCAAGATTTGACATATGAAGGGCTCGGATGGTAAAACCGCTACGAACTGTTCATTAGACAAATTATTCATGCCAATTTACATGTTTCCCGTTAGGTTTGGTTATGTATCTTTACACTTTTATTTCTTTCCTTCAAAATATATTTCGATCTGTTTGTGCGAACCTGACCTTATCTAACCTCTGCTAACCCATTTTAACTAGAAATGCAACTCGGGCTGAAGGCCCGAGTTAGCGGTGGGCATACGCAAAAGTGATATATAGCGTATGCCTATCGCTCACCGGGGGCTGCGCCCCACTGAGTCTGACGCCGTCCAGCTCCCTTCGGACGCACCTTGCCCCCTTTCACACCGTGCGGGTCAGGCTTTTTTATTTATATATGTCTTAACTTTGAGTAGCCTCTATTTGTATGCCAAAGCAATTATTAATAATAAATATGAACATATAAAATACATTTTGAAATAAAAATCTTGCTCGCGCCGGAATTCAAACCCGTGGTTTTCACTTAGTAAGTCAACGTCTTACCGCTGCATTAATCAAAGGCCTGAAAAATACTGGTTCGATCGTTGTATTTACGGTCGATTGCAACGGAGCCTGTCACTAAGATGTCACAGGTGGTGATAACTTCCAACGTTTTTACTATTTTCTTCCTCAACGTTTGAGTGCGAGGCTTAAAAAAATGTATGATGTCTTTGTGGCTGTTGGGTTATCGATTCCGCCTAAAATTGAGCTTCTGCCAGATTATCATCTCGGGAGTGTCCCTAGTTAGTGGTACAGCTCGGGCATGAGTGTTTGTGTGTGTGATTTTAACTGAATTCTAAGAATATTAGTCTACACAGGGTAAAAAGCATATCAAATTGAACAAGGAAGCACGAATAGGACGAACAGAGTTTTGAAAAATTTCTAGAACGTTGGTTTAGCATTCGAAAAGTCCTTTGATCCATTGCAGCGGTCGACCGATCTAACTAAGGTTTTCCAAGATTTTTCCTCACTCATACCAATCAAATGTTGTGATGGTGCCTATAAATAAGCCCTAACCGTCTATCTTCGAAAACACTCTCCCTACCCTATCTCGGCTTGATCGTCAAATTACTAAACACTTTAAAATGTTTTTAAACAAATCCTTCCAGGACTCTTTTATCTCACCCTATCCCGAGCGAATGTTATGCTTAAACAACATAAATCAATTCACGCAAGCACATATTCACGTGTAGATGTGAATATATTAATATAATATACTGGGTTGCAAGAAATGTAAGATACCCCCGCTGATTCTTCATTGTCAGTTCTCCTTGGTAGGGCGTTGGCGTAGCATTCGGGAGGTCGTGAGTTCGATCCCAGCCGCGAACCATCCTGACTGAGCTTTTCTATGGTTATTCCTCAGACACACCTCGCAAATGTCGGGATTGCACCTTCAACATAGGCCGTGGCCGACAGCTTCCCGAATCCTTTCCTCTTTCCTATCACGACCTGAATCTTAAATGCCTAAAAGCCATAAATAAAATTCAAATTCATTGTCAATTGAAAGTGCGTAATCCATTCTGGTTCTCTACATGATGCTGACTGAATCAATTCTTTCTTCATCCAAATGGAGAAATATCCTGGCATCCCATGTTTTGGTGCTAATTTGTACTGTCATATTAATTGTCTAACTATTAAGCGTACAGTGAAAGAATTCTCCTGGAGGAAAGAACTATTTTTTCTTAGCATTCCAACCTCCACGTATTTTTGTAAGTGGCTGTACATAGTGATTCGGAAAATACTTTACCTGCAACTGTACATTTCGACTTTTAAAACACAGTTACTCGTTTCGAGTGGTCCTAAGGAATTTGTTGATGATATTTAGAAGTACTTTTTGACACTCTTATTTATTATTAGAACATTTGCATTTTCTATGCTATTTTCAATGTGAGCATCAATTGTCAATTCATAGACAACAAAAATTAAACGTTAAGTCGAAACTAGGAAAATGTTAAACGTTCGTGATATTCGTGGATTTCAGCTTGTGCACATGGGAATCAAACTTTCTCTTGGCCACAAAGGTTATGCTAGAGAGCCTTCAGTTCAGGTGAGTTCTTGCAACGCTGCAATAGTAACAAGTTTATCCTACTTTTCTTCGCATTCCACAGAGAATGAATTTGCGGAGATAGCTTTTGGACTATATGGCTTGACTCGTTAATCTCTTTGAGATAATACATCGAACGTCATATCTTCCATGGTACAAGTCCGTGTTCTCCGATTCAGATAAGAACTACTGCGTTTTTCCGTGACCTGGCCGCACCTAGAAAAAGCCTAAAATGCAGAAGAGTACTGCAGTAACGCTTACAGGACATGCGAATACCGAAAGTGGCCGTGCAACAGAAAGAGAGGAAGACAAATGAAACCAGTTTAATAAGTGTGTGCGTAGCATTTTTTCATTCTGGAAATATGACTAATAGAGCTGTGCTTACATCACCCTATAATGTGCCTAAATCATTCTGACGTTATCTGTCACACAATTAGCCTGTGAAAGAATGTTATTTTCAAAACTTATGCCTGTTAAACGGAAGGCTAGAAATTTTCTTACTGAAGACCGCATAAAAAAATTGATTCTGATGTATGCAGAAAAGGAAATTCTTGCAGATATTGGTAATGAAATGGTGATAAAAGTCATCACCCAGAAAAAGTACTAAACTGAAGCTATTATGCCTTGAAGTTATATGATTGTAGAAAAACTTTGAAACTTTTATTTTTCAAAGCTACAACAGGAACAGAAGGCCTGAGGTCATCAGGTTTGTAACTTTTATTTATGTTAGTTTAATGATATGAAATGAAACGATCCTGGCGTTGAAAGCACTACAACATGTTAGGGTACCATACACTTTTGGCGACTGAAAAATGCTAGTCAAAATCTTATTCAACGTGGTCGGGCTTTGATTAGAACGTCCGTTTAATCGCCCCGACAATTTTTTTTCGAGAACATTTTTTTATTCCAATCGTTTATGCACGATTGTTCACGCATTTCTAACATTTGTACACAACTGTAAAACCGAAAACATTAAAATTTAATCGGGAAGGGGGGGGGCTGGGGGGACGACAGCCCCCCAATTATTCGGATCGCAAATTTTCTCATTGCAATCATTTGTGCATCGTTTGTACACGTTTGTGCCCGCATTTTTAACTTTGGTGCACAATTAGAATCCGAAAACAATAAAAACTTAATTCGGTGTGGGACTGGGAAAACGACAGCCCCTCCAATTATATGGATCGAAAATCTTCTTATTGGAATCGTTTGTGCATGGTTTGTGCACACATTTTTAGAGTTTGTACACAATTGTTAAGTGGGATAATAGCAACTAAAAAATGGCGCCCACCATTCTTCCAACACAATATATTTTTAAAAAGAGTTTTTTATTGCAATTGTGTACGTTTGTGCACGCTATTTTAACGTTTATGCGCAATTGGAAACCGAAAACATTAAAAAGTTAACTGGGAATTAAGGGCCTCCGACTAATTTGTGGTCTGTCGTTTCTTCAGCAGCCCCAATTATTATTTTTCGTTTTTAATTGTACACTAACGTTAAAAATACGTGCACTAACATGCGCAAACAATTGCTATAAGAATTTTTGTTTTTAAAAATCTAAAGGGCTGCTGAAAAGGTGCACAAACGTTGCAATAATAATTTGTTTTTTAAAAAAATTCTTAGGCTGAGAAAATCGTGGCCACTATTTTGAATTGCTAATATTTCTCTTCTTAATAATAGTTTGCAAACTTTAAAATATTGTGCAGAAGCGTGCGCAAACGAATGCAATAAGAATGTTGAATTTCCGAAAACTTGGGGAGGCTGAAGAAATGTTGGTCTCCCTTTTGAATTGCTAATATTTCACTTAATGATTGTAAACAAACGTTGGAAATGCGTGGGCAAACGTGCGAAAACGATTGTAATAAGAATGTTTGATTTTGGAAAGATTGAACGAGCTGATGAACTGATAGTCGCCATATTGAAGTATTAATATCTCAATTAATAATTGTGCACAAGTGTGCAGAAACGATTCCGAACAAAAAGACTGGAATGAGGGAAATTGGGGCTACTGTTTTCCCAGCTCTCCAAATTAAAAAGTTGATTTTTAATAGTGGTAATAATGCAAAACGCTAAGAATGCGTCAAAAACATGTAGAAATGATGCACAAACGAATGCAATAAGAATTTATTTTTGAAATATTGGTGGGCTAAAGAAATTACCTCACTTAATAATTGTGCAGAAACGTGGAACAACGATGGACAAACGATTACAATAAGAATTATTATTTTTGAAATATTGAGGGCTGAAGAAATGTTGATCGCCATTTTTGATGGTTATTATCTCACTTAGAAATTGTGCACCTGAGCTAAAAATGCGTGCACAAATATAAACAATCAAACCACAAACGATTGCAATAAGATCTTATTATCTTTAATTTTGGGGTGCTGAAGAAATGGTGGCCACCAATTTTTGAATTGCTATTCCAATGAGACAATTGCGATCCCAATAAATGGGGCGGTCTTTTCCCCAGCCCCCAATTAAGTTTTTAATGTTTTCGGTTTCCAATTGTGCACACATGTTAAAATGCGTATAGAAACGATGTACGAACGATTGGAATAAGAATTTTTTGTTTTCAAAAATTGATGGGGAGGAGATAAAATGGACGTTTGATACGATCAATTTTTAACATAAACGTTGCCCTGGAGAATATTGCTATGTTGTATTTTTACAACAATCAAGAAATATTTAAAAACAATGTAAAACCAAAGTAACATATTGTTGAAATTAAATTATGCGTCATGGAAATCGTAAATTCTTCAGGCATTAATCAGTGTGATTTTTACCGAATAAAACTGTAGGGGGGGAGGGCTATTTTCTCAAGACAGTTACGTCTTCGTGGAAAGGGTAAGTCAGTGTGATTTTCTATACATTACTTATGCTAGTTTAATTTACTGTGATTTTCTTTTCTTATAACTGAAAATACATTTCCTTGCAAATGGAAAGCCAAGTAGAGAGAATACTGTTTGGCAAAACGGCTATGTTTTTAACTATAGAAACAATATATACAATGGATATCATTCAAATTTATTTTGGTCTTCCTACGGTTTATTTCATATTTTGCTTACTTCTACATGCACGTCAATATATAATGCCTCTTTTCATGCTTTGTTGTCAAATTTGTACTAGATTTGGGTAATGAAAAAATTACAAACCTAGATTTTTTTTAACTCCGAGGAATGAAATATAAACAAACATAACAAAATCTGAACAACTTTTTTGTTCAAGATCTTCGTTTCTTGTTACTGCTGCGATGAACTTGCGAGATCATAAGCCATAGAGTTAGTTATTCGGAGTTCGAAACCATATTTCTCTCTACTAGTATATGTCAAAATCGGTCGAGAACTTCGAATAAACACTGGCAAGGCACTCAGGTTCACGTCCTGCTGCCATTCATCCAGGTTGAGGTTTTCCAGTGTTTCTTCGCTACATACGAGGAAAATTCTATACACTTAACGAATGTCATGGTCGGTAACTTCAACTTAGTTTTTCCTTAGAAAACTGGTCGTCGGGGATAAAGCTTTCCTATACAAATAGTGTAGTAGTCATTTGTTGTACCCACACGTGGGAGAATATTTTTAAATATCAGGGAACTGAGAAAACGAACATGTCTGACTAAATGTATATGTGATACAAAAGTAAGAGAAAGGTATCAAGTAGCATTATGCACAAGAAAAATCAAACAAGGGAGTACCAAGATTTTCTATTACCAGGAATTTGTACAGAACAAGTTCCATTAACATCGAAAATATTCTTCAATTTTGTAATAATTATCAATAAGTTCGGACAAATAAGCAATTACAACAACCGATCACCTTAAACGATAACCTTGAAATATGTGTATATGTCCCAAGCTCCTGGTTAAAGTTATTCCTGAGGAAAAATCAAAAAAGTGAACGTACTTTTCTAATATAAGCATGTCCTATAACAATAATTTTAATCTTCATATGGCTCCAATTATTGATTATAAGAGGGATACAACATTGGTCAATTGCTATACAATAATATTACCACAAATAATACTTTCATTCTATTTATTGTTATGCGTCAACTGTGTAAGTGTGTGTGTTTTGTGATTTTATCCCTGCGTTTTGATATCTTGTGAGCGCTTTTCTAAAACATGTAGATCACACCCCTGATCACGGTATATAATTAGTGCCGGAAGCAGAGCTATTAGTTACCTAAGTTGTATTGTATTTTGTTATCGAAGAAACGGTATTGAGATTGATGCTATAATGTATAGACACACTGCGGGTTGTAACATCTATGATATAGAATATGAATCATTTTAGTTCTTCGTAGGTGATGGAACAGAATATCTTTGGTAAGTGCTTATTAGTTATAGTTAATAGATACTTAATTTTTAATTTAACGTCCTATTCCCATATAGTCTCATTTTGTCCTATTCTCTGTCGTTTGTGTTGTTCTGTTTAACATGTAGAGAGATTATAAATATATTATTAATAATGTTGATAACTATGGTTCCAATTCGTAATCTAATTCACATCCAGACTATTACGATCCAACCTAATGTAAATTAACAGTAAGCAGGAGGTTAGATTTCCAATCTTTATTATAAAATAATTCTCAATTCTAGAAAGCAATAAGTTCGTTTTCTTACCCTTTTGTATGGAAGTTGATATTTCTCATCACCAGATTAATTACACCTCTTAAATCTTCTCACAAGAGACCGTCTCTTTTACATCGAAACATCAAATATTTTATCTTGTTATCTGATAACTAGTAATATCACATATACATTAATACATCTCCTTATGTTTCTCAACATATATAATCATCTAAACGGACATCTTATTAACATTTACCTAGGAGATAGTCAGTAATATGATTCTCGTTTTGAATACAAAAACAAGCAACTCACAGGAAAGCTTCTTTCCTTACAAATTATTTTTAAAGGACCTCTCTGATTTGAAACGGGCGCTCTTTGTGCATTATACTACTTAATGTCACACAGCACTCTCCCCTCTCTTACAAAGAATTGAACAAAATATATACTACCTTCAAAATCACCTAATAAACATAAAAGACAAATATGTACCAAATGTACAAATAAAATATCCTTTTTCAAATTCTAGAGTTGATCATCAACCTTAATGTTCACTTCGATTAGAAGTTAAGATATTCCGTGGTTGTAGCTAAATTGGTAATCCTTCTACCTTTCCTTTTTCAATATCCTCATCAATTACTCTCCCTCGCTCTCTGGATCCATTGCTTGTTAAATTTGCCATCAACTTATCGACATCAGTTTATTTTTCATTGTTTCTCCTGTATTACTTTGCATCTTCTTTTTCTTCCTTTTCTTGTTTAAAACCTCTTGCTTTGTTGTATTCGATGTTATTCCTAATTGATCTATTTGTCCAATTCTCTTCTCACTACTCACGAATCTCTGATCCAACCTAACCTTGCTTTGATCTCCTTCTGTTCTAAATCCTGTATATAATCAGAATTCTCCTCCTTCAACATTGATAACAATTCCTCATCTATCATTCCATCTCTCTTATTCTCCTTTTCATCTTGCATCTCTATCTTGTAACACTGTACACCAATATCTCTTTGTGATATTTTGTTTCCGTACATAACCTGTTGTCCTTGGAACAAGTTTCCTGAATATGTTTTACATAATTTGTTTTGTTAAGTTCAATAGAATATTCTTGCCTTTGCTTAAGTATCCCTAAATTTGTACTAGAACTAAAACGAGGAGGTCTTCTATATTAGTGATCTAAGAAAGCGAATTAGTTTTACTATCATTACATTGCTGTGTCCGCTCTCCTTCTGTGAATATCGACAAAAGATCATCTACCGTCATCGTGTCCATTGTTTGTACAGTGAAGATATATGTCAATATACAATTAATAATGACTCTAACTATGGTTCCAATCCGCAATCTTATTCGCATCCATACTATTACGATCTTACCTAACATAACTTGACATTCAGCAGTATGTTAGAATTCAAATCTTCATTATAAACCAATTCTCAATTGTAGGAAGCAATAGGTTCGTTTTCTGACCCTTTTAAATGAAAGATGACATTTCTCAACACCAAATTAATTACATCACTTAAATATTTCTTCTACATAGAAACATTCACATTTACTATCTTATCTGAAATCTCGTAATAACACATACATTAAAAGAGTGTCCTTAAAATTCTCAAAATGTACAATCGTTTAAACGGACATCTGATTATTTAACTGTTACCTAAGAGACAGTCAGCAATACGATATTCTTTTTGAATTTAAAAACACACAACTGAAAGGAAAATGTCATCACTTACCAATTCTGTTTTGGAACACGAGCCCTTTGTCTATTATACTATTTAGTGCCCTACAGCACCGATGTTGCGATTTTACACCACGATTTACCTTCTTTAAAAGTATAGAAATCTGCATCCACCCTCTTTCTCTTTTTGTGCTAAATTGCACCTCCAAAAACTTCCCTTAGTACACATAAGCAAGTCCAAACCAATTCATTTTTCTCTTATTGTCACAATTCTTTGTATCTCTCCTACTCTATTTACAACTTTTTAATTATGGTTCTCATCTTGCACTCAGATTTTAAATACTTCCAAAGTTCTATCTAGACTCTTTTGTAGAATCCGTGCTTTGCCTATACAAAAATAATTTTATTCAAATGATTTGTACAATCTTTTCCTATCGATGCACATAAAAGATTCTTCTTCTTAATGAATTCTTCTATCATCTAATCATCTTTGTTTCTCTTCCAAATTTAATGAATGCGATTTTATTGTAGTAATTAACATTTGCTGTTCCCTTCCTTTACCCCAAGTTCCTCACAATTCTCTTTCAACTATTTAACTTATGTTTTATTCTCTGCAACAAGAACAATATCATATGCAAATCTTTATCTTCAGACGACTATAACTCTACGTTTGTTATTACGGCATTTCTATACAATCTCTTGTAGATATAGATTATCAATGATCCCAGCCGTATCTAATATATATTAAATTTGTTCTGTCACATCGTCCTCTCTGTTTACTCATACTCTATATAGATGTTATTTAAATATATAAATTCTTATAAGAATTCGACCTATTCAATCCACACTTGTTTGCTTCAACATTTGCATTGTCATTTGAATAGATCTCAAATGCCTTCTAAAAGCCAACGAGCGTTACGAATACCTCTATAAAATGATATTCTGGTCATCGATTGTTCTTAACAAATACTGTCGATCGAGGTCTAAAGCAATCCAACGAGCACTCTTTTAACCAAAACAACTGGTTTAAAAATGTCTTCCTTGCAAACTAGGAATCAGACTGGACTCGAGATCGTGGCGGTGAAAAGTCAGGAAACATGCAATGATCAGAAACACGGTTTAAAGATTATCCTGGCTGGGTAGCTAGATCAAGTGGTGCACCATCGTAAATAAAGTAATCAAAGCAGACAGAGTCAAACAAACAAATATCTACAGAGTGCATCCAAAACTCATGCAACATGCGATGTCCAAGTCCCATGCTTAGCGGAGGACAGAAGGAAAAGAGAACAACTCAATGTCATAGTAAATAGTTCTCATCACTCGGGTATGGCGATCTAATATTAGATTCCACTTAATCACATGAGGATATCTACCAAACGAGTTAAATATGTATAACTAAAATTGATCGCTAATAAAACAATTTTTATTGGTGTTGATAAAATAGAAGAAAGTTTTATAGTTTCGCGCAACGAAAAAGAAATAAACTTAACTTAATTTTATCAATATACAAGCAACCGTAAAGGTCAATTAGAAAAAAAAGAGAACAAGTACAGCACAGAGTACACAGCTTATACACTGAATCAGTATAAGCCCTTATTCCATGTTTAACTTCAACTATAAAATGGTACTCAGGAAGAACTTTAGTACCCCATACAGGGCAAATAATAATAATAATAATAATAATAATAATAATAATAATAAAAATAACAATAATAATATACATCAAGTTGGATAAATTCTCCACGAACTGGAGCAGGACTTACTCACAGCCTGTAACTCTAAATATAAAAACAAATATACCTAATTTGAAAGTACATAACTAGTACTCGAACCTTCCAAGAAAAATCCAATCCTATAATACCTAACACAATTTAATCAGCCTATATTACTGGAACAATGAACGAAGGAGTGCACACTGATTGTTCTGAGATCACTGATTATATTAATGTACTAAGGCTAAGAAAAGGAAAAATAAAGCATGCAAGAATTATTAGTTAATTTGACTTTGTGTATGCTAAATATTATTTGTATAAGATAATATTGGGAATCCGGTCACGTTATCTTTCTTCGTGAGACTTAAATGTTTAAAAACTACATTGCATCTAAGAAATTGTAATTTATAATATGGAAATCATCAGCAACAATCTAATATATTTAGAACATATTTTATTTAAACAAACGTAGATCTCAAACTAAAATCTTATTTCAAGGAGACAGTATATAATTAAGAAATATCAGCTCCCGAGAAAGATCAGTTATACTCGAGGAAATCAACAAGAAAAATTAGGAACAAGGTAGACCTGCATGGACCGAATTTTTCGACCCAAGCCCAATCCAGCTCGAATGTACCTAGGCCCGGGTTGGGCCGGAAAGCTTTAGAAGTTTCTGGCCCGAATCCGGCCCGATTAGTTTTTAAAATTTTTGGCCCAAGCCCGGTCCGGCCAGATAAATTTTAAATTTTTAGCTCGAACCCCAATATATTTGTATCTGGTATAATAATAATATAATGGATACAAGCCTATGTGAGAGTTTGAACAATGTGATGCGCTTAGATTTGCTAGTCATTTTAATTTCATTCTACAGAATCGCCGTTTCAATTTATTTCTAACACAAAGTATCAAAATAGTCCTTACGCTTAGAACAGTAGGATTACTTGTAGTTGCAGGTTTCTTAAATCCAGCAAAGAAATAGCTTGTTAAAGTATAACTTTTATTTACAAAACAAATTATCAGAAATTTGACCCCACCCGCAAGACCAACATTTGCATGGTATTTAACACCGAATTAGACTGCAACCCTGACTTCATCCACCATTTCTTCCTGCCGGTCACTGAAGTGGAGAGAAGAATAAAGATTGCGGTTTCTTTTCATTTTTATATCAAGACGACAACTCTGACTGTTCACCCCCTGGGATCCAGTGGGTGGATTGACCATATTCTGGTATTGACATGGACCATCAGACTAAGCTTCAATACGCATACTGTCTTTTGTTTATTTATTGAGGGAAGGTCATGCAGTCACTGGTGTGACTGCCGACTGGGGTCGACGCCCCGGTAAGCAACTAATCCTCTATAGCGAAAGTGGAGCCGCTAAGCAACACTAACTCTAAATATTGCATTGTTTGTCATACCTTTCACTTCACGTGGCATGCACACAGACTTGGCTTTATTCCAGTTATCGTTTAGCGAAAGTCAATAATTATTAAACTGCTTTAAAGAAGTGCAATTAATAGGTCCGAGCCCAGCCCGACCTGAAGAGAAAGCAGTGTCGGCCCGTACAGGTCTCTAGAACAAGGTAATTGAATTCTACAAATTAGGTCCAAAAAGAAAAGGTTAGGTTATATTTCTCTTAAATTATTATAAAATTTCGATAAAACCAATTCAATTGTTACAATCTGGTTATTTAACACAAACTAATACTATTAGATTATTAAGCGATTACGATGTTATTGACATAAACTAAATCAATCAAATCTACAATAAGTAGAGGCATTAACTAACAAAATCGAACTTTGAATGACGTTTTTCTTAAAATCATTGTAGGGCTAATGGAATTTTGATATTTTACCTTTTGAGTATAAGCATTTACACAGAAGCCGAACATGATAGAAATTTGTAGTACCCTTCGGTGTTGAATGAATCAAGTTGCATAATTAAAGCGACCTAACCTAACCTAATAGAATAAATACCATGCTACCGGGTAAGAACAACTGATTAAACATGATTCAGGAATTTTAAGTAAAATTCGATTTAAAGATAAATGACGGAGACTTTCGAAAAGGGTTAAGTGAATCAGATTAGGTTAACGACCCAAACATATTCGGCGGCAGATGCCTTCCTGTTAAATACTTAATTAGACATGATTACCAACCATTTCAAGCATATCGTTAAAGTGAAGTTGACCAAAATAATGATTATAAAGGGAACACTATATACTTAAAACCACAAATTTTGTTGATAAGCAGTCTCGACAAAATACTCGACATGAGGATATTTACAATGTGGACAAAATTTCTTACACTACAAATTCAAAATGTTGCCTTCAAAACATAATATTTAAATGAAATCACTTGGAGCACTTTTCACAACCAATGTTGTTATCGGAATCAGCATATCTTATAATTGTAGAGTGTAAATCGCATCACCACAATTAGCAGCTACTCCTTTAGTTGTATGGGTCTTGATGTGTAAGTTATGAGTTATTAGGCTTACAGGGATAATTTTCAAGGATTATTTCTGTTCTTTCTTCATGCCCTTTTTTCCTTATTTTTTTTAGTCTCATTTCTTTTCTTAAACATTTCACTACATTGCCACACATAAACCTTCTCCAAAAAGCTGAATAACCTTCTCTTATTGAATATTAAATTGGAATTTCCTCATTCTTGCGTAAATATTTATCAACATTATATCGTCCTAAACGAGACGAGATCTCATATAATTGTAATATTGCTAGAGAGCAGAAATTCGGTCTTTCGTTTTTGAAACTTTTCTAGTGAGGTGTGCATTAGATACAGTTCCGTTCCTTGTTTTTGTACAGATTTTTTTTTCGGGGATAGATTAAAGGGAAGCTCTTTTTTATTCCGGTACTTTACTATATTGGCTGTGACCTATTTCCTCTATACTTTACTTATTTGGTTACTTTGTACATTGCTTCACATAAACATATGGCTGAACCTCAGACGTGACACACAGATAACACAATCTTACCCACATTCTTATTTTACCAGTTTTTTTCTTTTGTCCTCTTCCTATAGTCTTGGAATCTGTAAGAAACAAGTGCATTATTTTTGTTTATACATACATTTTTTTTTCAATTACTAAAACGTATCCAACACTTATTTTTGAATTTTTGCGTTAGTACTTCACTTTACATCTTGGTATGGAAATAGACAACATAAGAAATAGATTATTTCAAAACTGGAAAACTTGTAGATGCGCCTATTTCTTCGATCGACGATGACATGTGATGCAGTTGAGTTCAGCAATTTGCCGTTTAATGGAGGGAATAGTAAATCAATTATACTAGTACTCTTGACTATGCGTAACCAATATTTAGAAATGTTGTTGTGGTAAACTTTACTGAAACTTTACTTTTCCGATTTTGATAACATTCTTGGTCATTGCGCCTTCTATTTTGCTAAATATGAAGGAGAATGATGAAGAAGATAGCTTCGAGGAATGTAGCATTCCAGTATTTGCTTTATTGAAACATGAAGTATTATGCAAAACAGGAAATTTCTTGCATGTGTCTCTGCAAATAATGGAACACCAACTCGGCCTCGTAACCACTTTCAAAGCATTACTAATAAATTGACGTCAAGCGACTTTTCTGAACAAATCTCTGAACAATGAAATATTGGCGTTGTTGTTTTCAGATTAAAAACAAATGAAAATCTCTCACTACACCTTGCTAGCAAAGAACTGTAGCTCTGAAGAGGTTGGTTTCTGGCTTATATTTCCACCAACGAGAAACATTCGGTAATACAATACGCTAAAGTTGTTTATACACTAGTAAAGAAACATCAGCAATGGAAGTGAAAGTAGTCTTTTTTTTTCAAACTCCTAGAACAAATGAAACCAAACTTAACTTTATGAGAAGAGTTTTAGCAAATCTCTTCATTACATTTTTAACCAATTCCCGTCATTACGAATGTTTAGGAAAAAAACAAATCAAATTTCAAATTCATGTGAAAGAACAAAATTTCAAGCAGAAAATTCAGAAGGTACAGGAAACCGGTAATTCAAATAACATAACAGATCTATACGCAAGTGTAAACTCGTTAAGAAAGGGATATCAGCCGAGATTACGAATGATCGAAATTGAATGTAAAGATCTTAAAGCGGATACGAATAAAATTCCCGAATTTTTTAAAATAAATTTCAAATTGTTTCTTAATGTACACACTTGAGAACAGAGTAGTTTGAAATCTACAACAAAGGAACAAGACTATCTATACCAGAACCTAGAGAGATTGAGGTCGAAATTACAATAAAAGAATTTAAAGAACATCAGATCACAGGGAATCGAAAATATTCCAAGCAAAATAACAAAAAAGGGAGGAACTTCAAGAATCAAACAACTACATGAATTTATAGGTAATATGCGGAGGAAGCAGACGCTTCCAAAGTAATGGAAAAACCTCAGTAATATTCACAGTTCTTAAAAAAAGCATCAAATCGAACTGTAATAATTACAGCTGAACCTTGTTACTGCCAAATGTTACGTAGTTTTGAATAATTTCCTGCTGACACGCCCAAGTGTATACGTGGACGAAATAATTTTATATCACCAATAGAACTAATAGACTTAGACGTAATAGGCTTAGAAGTAATAGATCTACATTGAACCACATTTTGGCATTGGGTTGGGACAAATATTAAAGAAGAAACGAAAATACAACGGGACAGTTCACCAGTTATTCATACGGTATTAATAAACTGTCAAACTTGAAACTATACTATATCCTGGTCAGATTTACAACTTCGAAGAAACTTGTTCAGCTGTGTCTCAGCGACCCCCTAAATAGAATACTTATAAGGAAATAATATGTAAGATAATTTCGAGATTCATAACGGATTGAAACAAAGTGATGGTTTGTCTTCATTACCCTTTAACTTTGCATTATAATATGAAATTAAAAAAAATATATATGAAACATAAAGGAATTAATGTTTCATTGATTTAACCAGATGTTCGTTTATTTCGATGACGTAAATTTAATATGCAACGATATAAATAAACTAGAAAGTAATGCCAATATGCTAGTAGAATCTTGGAAGGAGATATCCCTACAGATGAACGTAGAGAAACCAAATAGGTATAAATGATAACAGGATGAAACACAGATGATGCAGGAAATAGAAATATAACAATTAAGAATTAGAACCTAGAGAAAGTGAACGAGTTCGGAGCACATATTGCACGTGTCCGCTGCAATTTTAGTAACAATCGCAAAGACTCGGAGGCCCATTGATAGTATAACAATCACATGTCTTGCCCTAATACTTCGTTAGTTGAAATTTATCGAGAACATATATGATCTGTACAACTTTGGCCTCATCATGTCGCCTAGACTTTTCAACCACCTTCGTGGCGATTCCCGAGCTGAGCTCCTGGAGAACGCGGAAATATAAGGCTCCTCCCATATGACTTAAAAGGAGGTCGGGGAACAAATACAAAGTCCTTTAGTGTTGTACAATATATGTTTCTATTCCTTTCAACGAAAGATGTTACCTACTCAAAATTGATCATACTTGATGGAAAATATTCTTAACCTAAGGTAAATTTAGCGAAATAACGCTACCTTAAGAGTATATCTGATGTAGTTAGAAATCGATGGTAATTAGAATTCCAAAACTGCTTATGTGGAAAGATGTTCAATTCCCCTAGTAGCGCTACCCTTTAAGTTGAATGGGAACTTGTTCACATAATTTTACATTAACCTTGTAAACTAATAATTCCTTTATAAAATAAAAGAGGCCTATATATTCCAAACATTCAGTGTGAAATTTATGAAGTTAGTTTGAAAGAAACCTACAAAATAATAACTTTCGCTATGAGAGAAATTCAGAACCGCTTTCTTATTTATTCTAGAAAATACAAAACTTGATATAAATCTGCAAATTTCAAAGATATACACTGTGCTGTTATTAAGATATTTGCTGTGGTATTATTAGGTACACCACATACTACCACTTCATTTCCTTACATATTACAAAACTGTCGGTAGTTTCATATGTTTGCGGAACAAGACTCTTTTGGTATAGGTATGAGTTTCAGCGATTATGACTCACAATCGATCTGAAATTCAGAACAACGTAACAATGGAACTTGATTTAACAACGACCTTCTTTGTCGAGACCACAGCACAAATTGTGCATCATGGCAGCTTTCCTATGATCACTAGCGCAGTTACTTTCTGGCAGTCCATCTAGAGGACATCTGCCTACATATTCGTACTTCTCAATTTCTGCGACCTATTCTCGTTTCAACAATACCGGGGGTGAAGTTAAAGGACTCGGTGGTGTTACATGGCTGAACTACCTCATTCCTAAAGTTAGCAGACTGAGAGATAAATAAATTTAATTATATGGTTGACTTTTTCCTATTCACTCAGTTGGTCAAATAAAGAACTAGGATGCAAAACAAGGAATCTACCCAGAATTTATTTTTCAGAAAGTGGGAAATGTCCCTTACAATATCTTTACAGTTTATTTCGCAAGGATATTTTTTCATCCAATTCCATATGCACTAACAAGGTTGAGGAGTAACTACTGCTCTTCAGTATTACTCAATCATCAAATTATTTGATTTAAAATGATATTACTTAATTTGCACAAAACGCTGTATATAGCTTATTTTTCACTTAATCGTGACTACATTTTTTAAATTTCAACTAGTTATGTCAAAAAACGAAAAATATAGTGATAAATACGAAACATACACATGATTTCTTTCCTACATTTTACAGCATGGCATGAGAAATAAGAGGTTGGCACAAGACTATAGTAACAAAAGGCTTACTTTCAGGTAGATTTTGTTTTGAGTATTAAAGACATTACCAGTCTCAAACCAATCTGTCGATTTTGAGAAATTGCTACATACAGACTTGGTTTTCACTTGTTTGTGATTAGTGTGGTTCCCTGTAGGAGACAAGTGTTGGATCTACTCTGACTTTGAGTTGAGCTATTTCGAAATATTATGGATATCTCTTACTATGAGTTCTGACATCGAACTACTAGATTTTGTTGCTGCAGGAGCAGAAACAAATGACCGCGTTCTATATTAGGACTCTACATAGGAGAACCACACCCACTTAAGTGAAACTGCCTCACTGAAACTTTTATTAACATGTGGTTGCATAGTTTCATTCCATACGTTTAATCCTTCATGTTATTCCAATGGCATTCAGTAGTTTGCATTTGTGTAAATATCTGCATTTCAGGTAATGTTTAGTTTATAGAGTAAACAAACGCAGTCAAATCATCTGGATGAAGAATAATTTCCTGAGAGAGAATATTTTGTAAACTACGCCCAACATATTCTCCCCACTACCTAAAATATTTCCAATAGAACCTCTAGTCTAGGCGCATTTGTAAGTTCGTTGGATTTTGAATGAAGGGATGTTGCGGGTAGGGGGAATACCTTCATTGGAAGGTATCTAATAATGTAGTACCAGGTGGCAAGCCGAAAACCGTGGCAGGGGACCGGGAGGGGGGAAAACAAAATGGCCGCCGGTGAAATTCGTCTCTCTGCCTTTAAAGTGCTATAACTTCTACAAATTTTAAATTAAAACATACGTGGTTGTCCAAATATTTTAATAACACATTAGAAATTCCATTTTAGGACAATTTGTTGCCATAGCGACGCCATATTTTAAATATGGAGTCCCTAAATCACAAAATTAATTATTCTCGATCCCTTTTCTTTATATTCAAAGGGACATAACTCGTAAACTGCCACAGGTAGGCGAAATGATCGTGAATAAACGTTGTAGGCCAGTTCAAGGGCTTTCCAACGAGGTATGTGCCATTTCTGTATCTTTAAAACAAACGGAGCTAGACTAGTTCTTATATTGGAAAGAGAGTGTTCTTATGAAAATTTTAGAGAATGTCGGCAAACCTACTGAAGAGGGTGTGAAACATACTGAAGAATTGCTGCTCCAGAAAGATGAGAATATCAGTTCAGAATGTTCGAGAGAGAAAAAATCGGAAGTGGAAGATGACGAAAGAATAGAACTGGAAGAAATCGATTCAACAACACCCGTACTTAGTAGCACTGAAGCATCAATTACACACAAATCAGCTGCTTCTTACTCTGTTGCTATTCTTGATGGCATGGCGGAATTCCAAGCGTTGAAAAAGCCATAGCATGTTAACACATGCATCGATTTGTCTACAGAATTCTGCAAAAGAATAGTCAACAATCTTGAAATACGATGAAACTCACCTTGGTTTTGATACTTATGGAAATAAGTCACTAAAATTTCAATGTGGAAGAAAAGAGCAAGAGACAGCCCAACAATCGAGTACAAGATATCTGACTCTGCCAATATAAAATATGTCACTATGAGAAATCTTCTGTCCCATCCAAAAACCAAAGATGCATTCACAGCTTATCTTTCAGAAAAAAAATCTACTTTATGCAAGCAGGTTGGGAAAACGCTTAGTTGCCAGCTGAAGGACAGAAGCAAAGTCTTCAGTAGGGAAGAACATCAGTGAGTTAAAGAGTACTCATGAAGAAACGGATACAAAAATAATACTTCATAGTCTTCATGCAGCGTCTCAAGGGGCACAGACCATCCACAAAATGTCCCAAGATACTGATGTCCTTGTTCTGTCTGTGTGGTGGTCTAGGCACTTAGTACCTGCCAATACAAAGTTTGTCACACGAGTTGGAACTAATAAGAGGATGATAGATATTCATACTATCCGTACCTCTCTTGGATCTCTTTTAGTAGAAGTCTTACTTGCGTTCCATGCTATCTAAGGGTGTGACATTACTGGGGCATTTTCAAGGAAGTCACAGAAGATATTTTGGAAAGCATTTTACAACGCTGGAGTTGCGATGATTGAATCTCTTGGAAATCTCGGTTCTAATCGGTTCAATTACAATGACGAGAGGATCATTGAGAAGTTTATTTACAATGTTTATGTGCCGAGCACTAACATTCAAGATATTGGGAAACTACGATGGTGACTATTCACGAAAAGGGACATTCAAGGCTCAGGTTTTCCTCCAACCAGAGCGGCCCTTACACCTTTCATTAAAAGAGTGAACTTCCAAGTACTGGTATGGAAAAGTGCCGGAAAATCGCATGCAAATCTGCCAAGCCAATAGATTGTGGATGGGAAGAAGAGACTAGTGATGAAAAGAAGATTGTTCCTGTGATGTGCACACTACCTTGTGCTCCACAGACTGTATTGAGGCTGATTCGCTGCGGTTGCACACTAAGTAAATGTCCTTTGGCATGAAAATGTTGATCTCTGTCCCTGCGATGTACGGAACTGTGTCTTTGTGGCGGAGATGAAGATCAGTGTGTTAACTATGACTTACGATGGGAAGATTCAGAAGATGATAGTGATGAGACTCTTGATGGCTAGTCTTCATATGGTCTTTGTTCTCCCAAATAATGGAATTAATGTTGTTATCATAAAGAAACATTATTTTCGAAACCAAATGAATCTGATTTTCAAATTCTCCAGGAACAATATGGAAAAAGACAACGAATCGCCGGGACTCACAATAATAACAAGCTGGGAAAATGTGAATACCAGTATCAGTACATGTGACAATTTACGCTTATAATAAACATTGTTAAAACTTCATGCTATAAGATACTGGTAGCTGAATCACTGAATCAAATGGTAAACAAAACAGAACGTAGGTGTGACATCGTAGGGGAGAAACCTCAGAAGTGTGACATAGTAGGGGAGAAACCTTAGAAATAGAATGTAAGGAATGCTCAGGTGAGAAACCGTAGGTGTGACATCGTAGGGGAGAAACCTTAGAAATAGAATGTAAGGAATGCTCAGGTGAGAAAACATAGGTGTGACATCGTAGGGGAGAAACCTTAGAAATAGAATGTAAGGAACGCTCAGGTGAGAAAACAACTAGTAAAGACCCACTAACGAGCTGAGTGGTATTTTTATATTGACCAACTGGGTCGGATAGACAACGGGTTCATAAAGAAATAAAAGTAAATAAATGAAATAAATAGAATAAATGAAACACCAAGGAATATAAACAGTTGTATTGACAGATTAGTTAAATAAAAATTCTCACAAGAAAATATTTTTTTTTTCTTTATGTGGTAACTCTTTTAAATCCAAAAATGTGTAACTCGAGGATATATTTCTAAACTAATTGTATCTCAGAGCATCATATAGGATAGATTAGGTGTAAGTAAAGATAAAGTTACTTGTTTATGTTGTGTTTTTTGTGCAGTTTATGTTTGTGTTATGCTTTCATTACACCCCTCTTTCCTGTCCACTCAAGAAACTCATAGTTTAAAAACAAATAAAGCAAAGATGACAATGATGATAGCCCAATTCTGATTTATCTTTAACACACCCTATCCTAAAAGGGACGCTCTGAGTCATTATAAAAATCAGTAATTTTAAGCTTGTCATATTGAATTTCCACCTTTCACAGCGTTTTGCACCAATCTTTCTGCCCCTGTATTAAAAACCATAAAGTACTACATCTACAATTCTCATTTTAAAGGTCTTGACTTGTAAAATAACGTTTTTTTCAGGGTACTTTCGCCTACATGTAGCAATTTAAAAGTTATTTCCCTTTGAATATAAAAAGAAAGGAATCGAGATTAATTAATTGTGGGATTTAAGGACGCCATATTTAAAATATGACGTCACTATGGCAACAAATTATCCTAAAATGGAATTTCTAATGTGTTATTAAAATATTCGCACAACCACGAAGGTCTTAATTTAAAATTTGTAGAAGTCACTTTAAAGGCAAAGAGACGGATTTCACTGGCGGCCATTTTGTTTCCCCCCTCCCGGTACCCTGCCACGGTTTTCGGCTTGCCACCTGGTACCACATGATTAGGTACCTTCTAATGAAGGTATTCTCCCTATCCGCAACGGTCCTTCATACAAAACTTACGAACTTACAAATGCAGGTGTCAGACCAATCTTTCTGGTCCTGTATTAAAAGCCATAAGCCATACACCTACCATTACATAAACTAGTTTAGCTCCGTTAGTTTTAAAGATACAGAAATGGCACATACCTCGTTGGAAATCTCTTAAACTGGCCTAGAACGTTTATTTCACGACTATTTCGTTTGCCTGTGGCAGCTTACAAGTTATGTCCCTTTGAATATAAAGAAAAGGGATCGAGAATAATTAATTTTGGGATTTATTGACTCCATATTTAAAATATGGCGTCGCTATGGCAACAAATTGTCCTAAAATGGAATTTCTAATGTGTTATTAAAATATTCGGACAACCACGAAGGTTTTAATTTAAAATGTGTAGAAGTTATAGCACTTTAAAGGCAGAGAGACGAATTTCACCGGCGGCCGTTTTGTTCCCCCCTCCCGGTCCCCTGCCACGGTTTTCGGCTTGCCACCTGCTACCACACGATTAGGTACCTTCTAATGAAGGTATTCCCCCTACCCGCAACATCCCTTCACTCAAAATCCCACGGACTAGGAATTATTGACATATGTTCCTGGACTAGTCTGCTGCTTTCAGACAATATGCACCATAAATACATTCTTCTTAAATAAATTAAAAAATAGAAAAAGATTAGAAATATAAAAACTACTATGTCTTATTGTAATGATCATTTTAGCAATATTCTCGAAGTTCGTTAGCATTCTAAATTAAGAACATCAAAAGTCATGCGAATTGAAAGCAAGTATGATGCTTTATGTACCCGATTTCTGGTATGGCGAAATAATACATTTCCTTTAAATAAGCACAGAATTAAGAAATATTCCATGAAGTCTTAAAAAGATTAGAGATTTATAGAAGTAGAATATTGTATGACATTCTATCACATGTAGTTGAGATCAGGTGTAGGGTTCTGCCGAACACGACTGATCCTTCTAGGTTCTATAAGCTTTCTCCATTCATACTGATTTTGCACTTTCTTCTTCTTCTTACACCACGATTTACCTTCCCTAATATTATAAAACCTTGCATCCATCTTCTTGCTCTTCTCCTCCTTCCTCGTTCACCCTTTATAACACGTACAGTTGCTTCCCTTAGTTTACGTTAGTAATGTTCTAATTAATTGCTTTTCCACTAATTTATTACCTCAACTGGGTGTCTCTCACCAATTTTCTTTAAAGGTTTCTCACTTTGTCATATTGCACTCATATTTTGAATATTTTCAAAGCTCTATCGCGACTCTTGGGCTGCACAAAAACAATTTTATTCAAACCTTTCGTTAACTTTTCCCCATCAGTTCACATACAACCTTCTTGTTTTGCTCTTGCTATACCCACCTTTATTGCTTTGTCACTATTCATATCTTCACTGATAATAGTTCTCAGATGCTTGAGCATAAATATCTTTTTTTCTCTTATGTGACAACTCTGATTTTATTGTAGTAAATAAAACTCCCTTTGTTTCCTTTCTTTAACTCACCTTCTTCACAACTCTCCTTCAACAGTTTAACGTAATAACTGACGTTTTATTCTCGGCAACAAGAACAATATAAACAGCAAATCTCATTCTTTCGACGACTGTAACTCTCCGCTTGTTGTTAAGACATATCTTTAGAATCCCTTATACACACATATACATTGAAGTGTCCGAAGTCGTGGAATAGAGGAAGGAAATTAGTTGACAAAGCGGTAATATTTCGACAAACTGGTCGAACGGCGGGAAGCAGTTGTAGTGTCGTAAGTCGACTTCTGTGAGTGCAGTGAAACGTCGTGTACCGTGGGGATGGCAACGTGAAGGGAACAACACAGTGGCCAGTACGAGTGCTGAATGGCTTTAACCGGCGACGCCTGGGCAGACTCGTCCTGGCAAACAGACAAACAACAGGGCGTGATCTGACAGAAGGAATCAATGCAGGACGTCCCAGTAACGTGTTTCCAAGGTCAGTGCAACACAATTTGGTCTCCATGGGGTATCGCAGCAGAAGACCACCACATGTGCCGCTACTAATCACTACCTTTTGGCTAGGGTGACTCACATGGGCTCAGGAAAACTTAAAATGGGCCTTAGAGGACTATACAACGTGTAGCCTGGTCAGATGAGTTACATTTCAAATTGCTATGCGCGGTTTGTAAGTTCCAGATGTGGCGCAGACCCCATGAGACCAATGATCCAAGTTGACTACAAGGCACTATTCAATCTGGTGGTGGCAACATCATGATGTGAGGCGTGTTTAAATGGCATGCTTTGGATCTTCTGGTCTGTTTGAACCGGACATTCAATGATAAGCCTTATGTTCAACTGCTTGGTGACTATCTCCAGCCTTTATGTACTTCGTGTACCCTGCCAACAATGGCATTTTTCAGGATTACGATGCACCATGACACCGAGCCGCAATGATACGCGACTTGTTTCAGAAACAGTCAGGCAACTTCGAAAGCATGATTTAGCCCCCTAGATGGTCGGACATCAAACGTATCAAGCATGTGTGGGGTATCATCGAACGGGTTATTCGTGCCCAGAATTCTCCACCTGTAATAACCACCGAATTGTGTACGGCAATTGGGACTGCATGGCTGCACATCCCTCCAGTTGATTATCAGCAACTTGTCACTTCTTCGCCACATCGAATTGCTACACTCTGTTGTACTTAAAGGGGTCCAACACGTTATTAGGTAGGTATTCCATGACTTATGGCACTTCAGTGTATACTAATCAGAGCATGCAGTCTTGTCTCATATCTATTAAATTTATCATTCAATAATGTATTGGATACTTATAATCATTCAATAGTGGATTCAGTCTCATAAGCTGTCTTCACTTAAAAACAAACAGAACTAAATTTAGAGTAGCACTATTGCTGCCTCTGCTCAGGGCGCTGAACTGAAAAGGGCATAACAATGAGAGAAATTATATTTTATTATGACATATTTTCTTTTCATATGCAATGATTTCTTCCAAGGCTTTTTTTTATATAAGGAGACACGAAACACGATTAGCCAACATCATTGTGAATAACAAAATAATAATTCCGGTAGAAATATCAAAGAGTAAACTTAAAGAGTTCTGCTCATGGAGGAGCTTTGGTTTTCGTCGATTTATTAACCGTAATAAAACTAATTCATTCCGCTTTATTTCAGGATTCACTTAATGAGTTTATTTATATTGAACAACTTGTTAGCAAACGAGATTGTTCAACCATTCTGAACAAGACAAATATTTACTGATAAAAGTTTCAAGGTGTTTCCCTTCAAAATTCTATGCTTTAACTTGATGATATGTTTTTAACTTGCATTCTTGTCATTTTTAGGTTGTTTGTTTCGATGGGTTTTGGGTGATAAATTTCGCATTAAAATAGCTTCGGCTGTTTCTAATTGAGATTTCCTTTTTGCAATGTTTTTGTGAGTCCACAACTTTATCCTGGTCTTTGTTTGTCGTATATTGCGGTTGAGCTTCATTCTTACTTATTGTGGTAGTTGGCAAATTCTTCGAAGATTAAAACCTTTAAGGGCAAAATTCGAGTTATCTGTCTTAATAGTGTGCAATTAATTCCTAACTACTGTGTTGGTTTCTGAAGGCAGTTCGTGGTGGACGTGCAAATGAAGCGATAATCTCAGCAAATGTTTGTCTTATGGATAGACTTGATGAAATGGATGGACCCTGCTTTTAACTTGTATTCTTGTCATTCGTAGGTTGTTTGTTTGGATGGGTTTTGCGTGATACATTTCCCATTAAAATAGAGTAGAGTTTATTTATGGTCTCTAAGAATCTATGGTGCAGACCAGGAAACGATAGGTGCAAGAATGCGGAAAGCAGTCTGGTAGATCCTACGTTAAATGTGCTATCCTGGTATTTACTTTGTGTGACTGAGGAAACTATGTGGGAGAATTCCAGGTCCTCCCGAATGCGAAATCAGTGTTCTACCAACTCAGCTAGTACCCTCGTTTGTACTTTTCCAAAGTGTGCATGGAAACATCGGCCATGGTTCTTCCACATCCTCGCATTAACAATCTCAGAATACAATGACTAACAACTGTTCCTGTTTACCTTAATGTAAGAAAAACACTTTATACTTCAAATGCTTATATAATTGGTAGCTGCAGGGCTCGGTGGTACTTTAGGTTCACCCTGAAGACTGTAGGAAGAGCAAAATTAAAATATATACTTCTTTCTATGCTACATAACTTTCTTTTCTATCTTGTACCTAACTGTGAAAATTGTGTTAGTTGTCTTATAGCATTTTTATATAGCGTGAACAACAATACTCTAGGAGCAAAAAAGTTCCTTAAACCAAGGAAAAAGTTACTTTGAAAAAATGCAATAGGGTGTGTAATTTCGGAGTTAGAGGCTTCCAAAGTGATCAAGGTGTTGACATAAATTTTGTCATATCTTCACAAATAATAATGTAAGCGGTGTCGGCTTAGCAAATCACAATAGAAGTAGTTCCAATACTCCTAGTATATGATTGACGAATGAAACAAAGGGGTTGTCTATGATCGAACCATTAAACCATAATTCTTTGTCAAAAAAATTCTTACGTTCCGTAACCCGTCCATGCGACACCCTCTTATCATAAATATGACTTAAAAGAATGTACTGGGTACTACGTCGATCGTGATTTACTAAGCTTACATCGCTTACGGTATTGTGTTGACACATGAAGCCATTTGTGACGATACCTACGTAATGTTGAGAGCCTATACATCTCCAGAACAACCCATCGTTTTAGACAACTTTAGAGGAACGTTTTAAAGAGAACTTTTCATTCCTAGAATTTGGATCACTAATTTTATCCACCTCGTTATTTCTTAAATGATCTTTTAGAATAGGTGCTATACATGACCTATAAACCTGTCTATGCTTTGGTTACCTTTTGTTAATGTATTAGTAAAACGCATGACCTCTTGCTGAACAAGACGTTAGCGAGATCAGTTTTTGTGTCTATTGAAAAAGTAGTTCGGAGAGCACTTTACCAAAAACCATTCGGTTCTTAGACCAGCTCGTTTGGGATGTTCAGAAATTTCAAATTCGTAAGACATGAAATGTTTTTCGTTAACTTCTCATTTTATTTCTGATATAGCGGGACTGGATTTAACTACTTATTCTATAATGCAGGAATAATAGGCGTATAATTGTACTTCCGGAAACTCTGCTTAAAATACTTCGATGATGTTTTAGGTTTCGGTTGTTATCTTATCTTAGCTCGTATATTCCAAATTTAAATAGTTTCTAAATACTCATCCGTATCGTTCAATCAATAGAATATGTTTCGCTAGATAGTATTAATGAACATATAAGGCTACATAAGGTAATCAACCGTCTAAGACGAATGTAATTTGTATTAATCTTAAGCGACACTGATTAGGTCAGGTCGTAATGGTATATGGATAACTATCAAAAGTCTATACGGAATTTCGTCAATATTACTGACAACTCGGAAATATGTATTTCATTTCCAGAACTACAAATATAGCGAAATATGAAGTATATCTATAATAAATTATGAATATTGAAAATTAAAAATCAGAAAAATATAAAACTAACACCAAATATTTATATTTTAGTTTTTATTATTATACATTCAAAGTTGTTTGGACAAAAAATGTTAATATAAATTCTCTCAAACGTTCAGTACATTGTTTTACATTGTATATGAACTAATACATTGTTGTATATGAACTACTAAAGTTATTACTGACTAGCTCATATTATAAAGTATAAAGTTCTTGTAACACCGTAATAAATAAATAAATACAATGTAAAACTTTACCTCTGAATTCGGAGCACCAAACTCCAATTTTGTACTCACAATTTTAAAGAGCACGTACTTTGAACACAAAGTCATACACAAATACACATGGGTATCTCTGGATGGTAAAACTCTCAAAAGATCGATCACGTATTAGTAGATAGACGAAAACACACCAACCTAATGGATGTTAGGTTGTACAGAGGAGCGGAAGGTGACACTGACCATCAATTAGTGATCACAAAGGTAAGGGAAAAGTTAGGCATCGCGAACAGAGAAAGCAAGGGATCAAATCAACTGAAATTTCAAGTGCAACATATTAAATAATCCGAGCATGAAAGCGGACTACCAACTCAAACTCTCAAATAGGTTCGAAATCCTAGCCGACTCGAGTAATAATAATGATGATATTAATAATGAAATTGATGTAAGTAAGATGTGGGAGGCAATTCGTGTAAGAATTAACTGCGCAGCTAGGAACGTGCAGGTGAGAAGAAACAACAGAAAAACAAACATTGGTTTGATGAAGAATGACATAAGATTCATGAGGAGCGAAACCAAGCAAGGCAACGATGTCTAAGTAATAAAAGCGAAGCAAATACCAACCACTACAGTAACGCGAAACGAAACGCCGCATTCGGGTTCAGAAGGAAAAAGCGAGAATATCTGACGCAGAAGATTCAGCAGATAGAGGAAAACGGCAAGACAAATAACATACGAGATCTATACAAAG